>CAKALU010052531.1:0-74209 GCA_916700995.1 Hozukius guyotensis | reverse complement strand
TGCCGGTGTCTCCCTGCGGGCGCAGGAGGGTGAGGCAGGAAAAGCCAACACTAGGATCAGATCTAAATCATGTTCATGGAGAGACCTTGGTCTGGTCAGCTAACATTACTGCCAAGCAGGTGAAATATAGAGTGATATTGTGGTTTTAGCTGACGTGTGTCGCCTCACTGTTTTGAGCGATGCTCGTTCATGTCTATTTAGAGCGAGCAAGCGCGAGCCCGACGCTGACTTTCGTTGACTTAACAGCCACAGGTGTCGCTGTTAACAAGCATTTCTGAAAGTTACAAATAGTCCCTTTAAAGTATGACAAGTATATAGTATATAGTCGATGTATCGCGGCTTGTTCCTCGCGCGGTATATAAAATGACTATATCGCGAACATCGAATACAAATTGTCATGTAATGTTTTTAAGCCATCCCGCCGGCATCAAGTGGTGGACACACTACCAACGTCAGGAGCGCGTGGCGGCTGCGTGGCGTGTTGTTTTTTATTTCGGCGTCCATGTTAACAGGTTAGAGTGGACACACTGCCCGCATGAGACGCCCGTCTATTTTATAGAATAGAGGGCTCGCCTATTTTTCACGCGAGCCGCTCGCGTCTCAGCTGCGTCTCACAGCAGCAACAGACAGGGAAGGTGATCTATTGACTGTATATTATCATCATACCAGCAAGATTGCTACAGTTTACATGTCTAGACATCTGTAGAATATGTCACAGACAGTGAAGGTGATCTATTGACTGTATATTGACTTCATACCAGCAAGACTTTACTACAGTTTTGATGTCTATCTGTAGAATATGTTACGGAGATGAAAAAAAGTAAAGACTTATTTTTAAATCAATACTTCCTGCTTTCATTTCAAAATAAAAGCCCTCAGGCGTTTTTTCTATAGACAGAATCCCTTCATTTGTTAACACGAGGCTTTTATTCTGAAATATGAGCAGTCGGTGCTGTGGAACACGCAGTCACTTTGAGAGCTCCATGAATTGATAAAGTGTGGGGTTTAAATCAACACTTCCTGCTTTCATTCCGAAATAAAAGCCCTCAAGCGGTTTTTCTTTGCACAGAATTCCTTCATTTGTTAACACGAGGCTTTTATTCTGAAATATGTGCCGGACAGTGTTCTAGAACATGAAGTGACTTGGAGAGTTCCATGAATGAATACAGTATGGGGTTTTAATTGTGGATTATTACTATTATTTACAAATTACCACACGTTTCTGAACCTTTCTCTGTCTAAAATAAATATAAATTATATTTATCATGAAGTTAAATGGCCATTAAAAGGCAAACTCTATGCAGAAAGAAAGGGCTGACAGCAGCAGCAGAAACACAGCCGACACTAAACTCTGACGGGTGTCTTCATGGAAAACACTATTTTCTAACAAGCATTGCACTTGATGGATTTTTGTCATTTGTAACTGTATTTGCGGCATTACGACGTTGTGTTTTGATTTTCGGCCGGACCGATGCAAAGCGGGAGCAGCAGCAAAAAAAACACTAAAGTAAACAAAACTCTAGTGATGGCGAGCTGAAGCTTCATGAAGCATTGAAGCTTTCCAGCAAATTGGTTCGGAAAAGGGTTCATTTCTCGAGGCTTCATGTGCACACGAAACCACCTGGTGGTCAAAGAGTGTAAAACAGGCAGATATGATCTTAACCATGTGATAAGATAAGATAAGATAAGATAAGATAAGATAAGATATTCCTTTATTAGTCCCGCAGTGGAGAAATTTGCAGTGTACAGCAGCAAAGGGGATAGTGCAAAAAACAAGATGCATCAGCTAAAAAAGAGCTAAACAAAGTGTAACAAAATATGAACCATTTAAATAGAAGGAAGTATAAAAATAGGAGCAGTATATGCAGTATTGACAATAAACAGACTATTAACAAAATTGCACAAGTGGAAAATTATATTGCACAGTGAGAATGAAATGAAATTCCACCTGAAAATATCAGGTTATTGTCAGTTTTTGGTGTTTAAGTGTAAGTGGTCTACTGGGACCACAGATCTATGATATTCTGTATTTTGCGCCAGTAAAGGCTGTTTGGAATGACTATAAACAATGAAAAAAATATATCTTACCATGTAATCCATTTATATCTATATAATATATAATATAATGTCTATTTTCTAGTAAGTATATTATGAGTATATAACATATATGTATAATAAACTGTAATTATTTTGTGAGTAATGCATCTTATGTGTGTAAACCAATCCTTTGGTCAGTAATTGTATTGTAGTGTAGTGTAATATAATATAATAATAGCAGGAGGAATAATATTAGTGTTCTGTGTCACTTCTTAAAAGTGCCATTGGTTCAACCAGTGAATATCTGAACCACTTCCTGAACCAGTCAGCGGTATGGCCGGGCAGCGAGGCTTCGGACGTCATCAATGACGTCATTGGTCTAAAACGATACAAGCCTCGATACGCGCATTGCGGAAAACTTCCTGGATTACTCGACACACGCTCCGAAGCCTCGGCACAACACGTAACATCACTACAAAACTCCTTTCCCCTCCCGTTTGATGTTTTAATATAGTTTTATATCGCCAGTTGGCGTTTATAAATGTCGTTGCGAGCGGCAGTCTGCGTTTGTGAAAGCTGCTCCATCCGCCTCTTTACATGTGTGCCATGAACAGTTTCATAATGAACCAAAAATACTTTTACACTTCTCAGTGGGCTGGCTAGCCCTCACCGGGCGCATTTCCTCCGCGACAGTCCGCACACTGCTCTAGTTCGGCTCGACTCGCTGTTCCCTCTCTCGCTGCGGGGAGTGGCGGTCCTCTGCTCTGTACTATAGTACTATAGTACAATACTTGAGTAGCCTACAGTCCACCACTGCTAGAGCACAAGATTGTTTACAAGAGTAGAAGATCTAGTCTATTAATTTTGCTTTCAAAGTGCACCTGATTGATGCATTTAACTTTAAAATGTACAAAAGTTAACTTGTGATTTCCCCCTTTTTGCATGCAAGATTAAAATTGTTCCAAAAGAAACCACTAATGAATATAAACAAGAAGGTTTTAATGCAGACATATACTGCACGGATTACAAGAATCATAATATTGGTGTGATTGTATGCATCAAAGGGTTAAATTGAGTATTTATGAAGTGCTTAGAGGATATTTGAAAATATCGCGATATATATCGTGTATCGCGATATAGCCTAGAAATATCGCAATATTGTTTTTAGGCCATATCGCCCAGCCCTAAGTAAAAGCACTCATTATGCAGTAAAATGTTCTCTGAGCTGAGAAATCAGCTGAAATCAGCTGCTTCTGTGACGATGCAGCACTCCAGAGGGTCGTCAACACATGCAACAGGAAATAAACTGGGACACATTTAGAATGTTTACGTTTAAAACTTTGAAATGGTCTAAATATTGTATATTTGTGACATCACAAATGGACAGAAATCCTGACGGCTTGTTTCAAAAGCTCAGTTTCTGAATACGTGCTGTGTGTATTTCTCTGTGAACTGAGCGTTTCGATACTTTCACAGTATTTATATAGGACTTAAGCCTGCTTTATAATATAAAAGCCATGAAAATGTCACTTTTTTACAATATGGGACCTTTAAAGTAACTACAGCTGTCAGATGAATGTAGTGGAGTAAAAAAGTACAATATTTACCCCTGAGATGTAGTAGAGTAGAAGTAGAAAGTTGCATAAACTAGAAATACTAAAGTACAGGTACCTCGAATTTGTACTTAAGTATAGTGACATTACTTGAGTAAACATACATACTTAGTTACATTCCACTACTGATACACATATTAGCAGGAAGTGAATGAAAATAGCTATATTAGGCAAATTGTTTATGGTGTATTGACATGTATTGTAGTGGCACTTATATATATAATACTCTGGGTATTTTGTGTATCACTGTAGTCATCTTACCTTATCCAGGACTTTGATGTATTTATGCAGCACGCCGCAGAGTTTGTTGTAGTCTCCATACCACTCAAAAGCTTTCTCTCCACGCTTCTTAAAAAACTTCTCCCAGTACTCTGCGGAGCTGAACTCCTCTGCAGTGCGAGGTAAAAGACTCATTGTTTGTTACAGGAATCTAAAACGTTTCAGTTTACAGTTACAGAGTCTGTTGACACATGGCACACCGACTTTTCCAGCCGGACAACAGTCCTGGCAGTACCGCTCGCTGATTGGAGCATTTATCCGAGGGCGGGGCTACACGCTGCCCGGTGATTGGCTGAGGATCTCAGAGCTGATTTGATTGGCTGTTGCTGTGCCGGAAGTTGTCGGTCCGTTATTGTTAGTGCTCCGGGGTGTCATTCAACATGGCTGTGCCTGCTGGGAGATCTGTGGTATTCGTGACTGGAAATGCTAAAAAACTCGAAGAGGTGAGACTCAAATCAATTAAAATCAATTCAGTTCAATTAAATAGACTTTATTCGTGATTTTGATGTATTGCCAAAGCAAAACTACAATTATGAAATACAATGAATTAAATAAACAAAAATAAAATAAAGCAGAACAAGAAAAAAAACAGTGAATAACAATATTCTATAATAAAATAAAATATAAAATACTCACACATTTTACACCTGAGACAAATGTTATGGTCGTGCTGTCCTGTCTTACTTACTTCCTTGTACACTTGGTCTGTTCCAGACTGTGCTAGCTAAATATAGACAGTGAGCATGAGCTGTAATCTAATACATCAGTCTCTTGTCTTATTTGACAAAAATCAGTCCTGCTTTTTTTTTTTTTGTAGTTTCATAATATTTATTTATTTATTTTTATTGTTATTTTAATTTCCTTGTATTTTATTTATCTTTTATTATCTTAAATACCCACTCAATGAACTTTTATATTGGTTATTTTGGTGTGCATTAGTCTCTAAATCCATTTTTAACATTTCTTTAACAAAACTAAACCACCTTATTATCTTCTGAATATTAACAAATATTCAGAAGATTATAAAAACAAAAACTTTAAAAAAGTGGAAGGAAAACTTCTTTCATTCACAGAATGAATACTGAAAAATAAAACTCACTATGAAAGTTGAGATGCTTCACACTGATTTCTATGTACAAGTGTTTCTCAGCAGGAACTGAGACACACGCTGGCCTCTAATTTCAATTCACCCTTTTTATCTCGGCTGCACGTTAGGCCTTTGATTGGGCTGAAACACTCTTTTCAACAATTGTCTGTACAGCACTTTGAATTGCATTTGACTTGTTTGAAAGGTGCTATATAAATAAAGCTTGATTGATGATTGATTGCTAGATTTACTCTCTTTTTGGTCCCATCCATCAGGTCATTCAGATCCTGGGAGACCAGTTTCCCTACAAACTAGTGTCCAAAAAGATTGACTGTAAGTATCAAAAGAAAGAGACACCACCAGTAGATTAAATATGTTCATGTAATCATTGCTCACCTATAACTATTTCTTTATCCAGTGCCTGAATACCAAGGAGAGCCAGATGAGATTTCCATACAGAAGTGTAAGGAGGCTGCACAGCAGGTACAGTAACTATGCTATAATTACAACTATGTATATTCTATACGTGCATGTTGAATGATTGAAACTGATGTATTGTTTCTTTCTCGTCCTCAGATTGATGGACCAGTCATAGTAGAGGACACCTGTCTGTGTTTCAAGGCTTTGGGAGGCCTGCCTGGTCCTTACATGTTAGTATAATAACTTTCACATATGTTGAGCCATTTTATGTAGTGGTAATGACCAGTAATAATCACAACTAAACTTTGTTTTTGTAGAAAATGGTTCCTGGATAAACTCCAGCCAGAAGGTAAGTGGTAATAGATGAGACACTGCTGAGATTTTTTAACAGACACATTTAGAGCTCTCTGGAAGAAGTGAATACAACATCTCTAATCTTGTTAAATTTTTTATCGTAGGTTTGCACAAACTCCTAGCTGGGTTTGAAGATAAATCAGCGTGGGCTCTCTGCACGTTCGCTTTCTCTGCTGGGAAAGATGAACCAGTGCAGCTCTTCAGAGGGAAAACAGAGGTCAGAGTCTCTCTCAAACTGCATCACTGTTTGCATGTGTGTTTTATTTTTATTTTAAATGTTTCACTCTTTTCTCTTGGTGTTTTAAGGGACGCATTGTGGAACCCAGGGGACCCAGAGACTTCGGATGGGATCCCTGTTTCCTGCCAGACGGATATGACAAAACGTAAGCAAAGACTGCTTGAAATGTCATGTTCATACCAAAAGGGGGAGCCAGAGGTCAACACACTTAACTTTCTGTTTAGAAATGATTTGCAGATTAGTTCGTACAACAAAATGCATCATTGTGATGATCCCTTTCAACTTATGTTTTGCATTAGAGATTATTTATCACTATTGTACAAAGGATAAGAACACGTCCACACTGACTTTAACTACTTCCCTCTCATCTGCAGCTATGCTGAACTGCCCAAAGATGTGAAGAATACCATCTCTCACCGCTATCGGGCACTCGCTGCCATGTCTGAGCACTTCTCTCAAACCAACAATACCTCACCACAGGACAAGAAGAAGAAGAAGCTGGAGGATTAAGGAGTCATTTTGTGGTCAGCTTCAGGTTCTGAATCTGAAGCAAACTGTATCAAACCTCAAGTCATTAGATTTGACAATGCAGAGGATACTCCTTATTACTAAGATGTTTTATTGTTGGGTCAGAAACATATGGCAGGTAACAGATTTGTGATCACAATGTCTACATGAAGAATCTGCAGTGGAACATGTGCTGCATAATATTGTTTTTTTTAATAAACTTATTTTTAAACAAATTCCCTCTCTTTGTTATTCTTGGTGAAGATTTCCCTGTCGTGGTTAAAATTGAGCGTGTTAAAAATGTCTTCCAGATAATATGGGAAGATAGCGGAAATTGTTGCAAGACTTGATTCATTGTTCCACAGTGGAAACTCAAAGACAACCGTTCTGAGTTTTGCTGATAGGTGGACTTGGAGAAGAGCATAAATAATAAAAAGAGGAGCTCCGGGATCCTGATGAGAGCAGCAGACCGCTCTGTGGCCCAGAGTTGGCAAGGGAAGGATGTTCAGGCTGGAATCCAGAGAGAGGGGGGTGTGTCTGGGGGGGCATTCAGAACAAACATAACAGTGATAACAGGGGAGTTTGGGTAATAAATGACCTTGGAGCTGGAAGTCTCTGAGCCGGAACTATGCATACACCTGTGACTGATATCTCCCAGATGGACTGAAAATGCCACACACTCACAGATACACAGATCCTGAATGAGACCAAGACCGAAGAAACAGCTAATGTTACTACTGACAGGTTATTCTCTGTGTTTTATCAAATATTTGATATATTTTCCACTACACAGGTTTAATGTCACTTTGGCATAGTTTCCTCATCGTGAAACCTTTCTAATCGTGTACAAGAAAACTTTGGCACCTAGTTATGGATAATGATACTCTGCAAGTAAAATTGACACTTCTTGAGAAAAAAGATGCTGTAGGTGGTGAAATGACTGGACCACTCTGTTTGCTTAGACCTTTAGTTTTAGTTTTGTTTGGGGATTAGTCAGGAAGTAGCAAGTTGTGAGAAGTAACAGGAAAGCTGTATTCTGTCTTCATCAGGAAGACTTGTCAGTTCACCTGTCAACCAAGATGTGTGCCAGACTTCAGGTCACTAGAGGTCAAAGACATCGCTATGAAGGCATCCCTCTTTTCCTCCGTGATTCAAAGTCAACACAGTTACTGTCAGTGCTGTAGCACTCAGTGGGGCCCACCCAGCTACTGCCTGCCTATACCAGAGAATTTAAAAGGTTTAAGATGTACATTGTCCGCTAAGGAGTTGGAATTGTTGGAATTCTTTTAAAGGAACCTTTGTACAACATTAGGGTAAACAGACATCCTCATGTGATGTCTGAAATAGCTCTAGTGTGACATGCCCCAATTCAAAATACCAAAACTGCTAAAATGAACACAGATTTTGTTTTAATATGTTAATGATATATAAACTTGGATTAGATAAGACTGAGATTCCTACATTTGTCTCAAATACATTTTTTGTTGTTGCTTAAATTTAATATTTTGCACCCAGATCCTTTTGATTAAATTGTGGTTCCCAAGCTACCAGAGGCATTTTTTTAATGTAAATTTCTAGCCATGACAATTTTCACTGGTTTTAATGAAACAAGGTATCTTTATGCAATTGCATATTTAATGCAGCCAAATATTAAATAATTTCTCAGTTTTTGGTTTTAGACTCCGCAATCCTCAGATACTTTGAGTGCAATGGGTTGCACAAGTTAGCTTTTGCACTCTCTGCTTGCGTATTGTGTGAAATGTTAGGGCCATACAATTAATGGAGTAGAAAAACAATCTGATTGTTTGAGGTGTAACCTAATGGGTGAGGGGTGGCATCTAGAGACACCAAGTATCGGGACATGAGGCACCAGAATTAGGGACAGCGAGTCAGCAGAGTTCACCAAAAAGGGACTTTATTTTGACACAAACTTCTCCTTTAAATACAGCAAGTGGTGGGTCTGTATACATTACATGAATAGAGAATGACATGACATTAGAGATCAGTTCCATGCATTCACTCATCTTAGTTATCAAACTCTCATTGGCTCTGAATAAATTAAAATATTCAAACAAACAATACATCAGTTAAACAGAATTTTGTTTATTTCCAGGTGTACACTAGGAATTTGCTTTGATTTGTTGGTGCAAATAAGCAGTAAAAATAGAGTTAAATGTTAGAATAAAAATTAAATTTTACCGATATAAAATATAAGCTATAAACAAAAAATAAACAGTGCAAATATTGCCAGCGTGTGCACACAGAGACAGAGACAGAGACAGAGACAGAGACAGAGAGTGAGAGAGAGAGTGTGTCTCGATGACACTTGACACAGGTCTGGTTGGTGGCAGAGCAAACAGGAATGATTCTCCTAGTTATAAGAGCACAGATTCAGGGCAGATTGAGCTCACCTGTTGACTCCAGACAGCACAGGTGAGCCTGTGGCTCCTCCCAGAGCAGCAGGCATGGAAGACTTTCAACAATGATGTTTTTTAAAATTACAAATTAATGACTTGTTGGACAAGAATACACTGGACTTGATATATGAACAGAATCAGAAGCAATCAGCAGGTTCCATTTATGCAGAGCAATGTCTTTTCAGAGACAGATGTCTTCTTTCTTGCCTTGTGTCTGTGTGTGGTTTTAGCTCTGCAACAAGAAAACAAACTTGTTAACAATTAATCAAATCATCTTAACAGATATTGTGCAATAAAAGAGTAAATCACAGCATCAAAGAAGTAAATGAACTTACAGTGCAGCCACACACATCATGCTGGAGGTGAAAAAGAATGAAGAAAGGGAGGAAGGCAGCATATATAGGGCCTCTGATTGAGAGGAAGTGATTGCACCTGAGGGGGGCGGCTTCTTTCCAGACAGATGTGTTTGTTTTATCCTCCCTGCCTCAGGTGTGGTCATGTGATCTCCTTCTATGGACTTTTAATATGACTATTTGTACCTTTGCTTCTACTGATTTCTCCTCTGGTAATGGATCAAAATAAACCAACCTAGAGAGAGACAATCATTTTTCTGTTAAACTGTTCACCGCTCTGCATCACGAGGTAAAACGTTTGAGACCGCTGCACTATAGTAACCCAGTATAGCCACTCAGTAATGGGCTGTCTTCAGGGCCTGGAAAAAGCTTAACATCCTTTAATGTCCCTGAAAATTGTCTCCTGACTTGACCTTTAAGTCATGTGCCTGTTCCAAAACCCACAGATCCGAAACACAGGATGTTTTCACACTTTATTAGACAGAGAACCAACAACAGCATGTTTACCCAGAAGGAGGCTTAGCTGTTGTGGTTAATGAAGGAATGTGCTACACTGGGATCACTGGGAGGAGAGGATGCCTGACTTTATGAGATCTTAATCCATCATGATTGCACCGGAGGATAAGGAGGGTTTGATGTGGCAGACTGGACTTCCTCTTCTATTTGTTATGCAAGACTTACCTGAATTCCCTCGCTGTGATGAGTTTTTATTCAACAGGCTCAAGTTTCCTCACATAACAGCACATGTAACTGAGGAAAAGTTTTAACTTGGTTTTGACTTCAAAGCTACAATTAATGAGGGTGAATTTCCATTCCATAAATTTTGTGTTTCACTAAAGTCACCTAACTGAATGAAGACTTTCCAGGGTTTTTAAGGTTTAGGCTAATGAATTATTCCACCATGAGGTCACTGCAGTAAATGATGGAAACAGTTGACCTAATACATACTCCTGCTGCGACGCTCTCTCTCAATTTACACTGTTTACGACCAAACTCAGGTCCCACTGAAGACACGATGAATATTAACTGTTCCAGAGGGAGTTTATATGTGGAACTTCAAGTCACCTTCTGACCTCTACTTTGACCTTTGCCATTACTTGTGTGTTTTCATTACTTTAGAAATATGGAGGTTAAAGCAGAGTAGCACAAGTTGGGTGTTAGTGAGTGAATATTTAGTGGTCTGTAGGGGGAGGTTTGTGCATGACAGATACTGGCAAATTTCTACTACTACTACTACTAATGAATTTAATCTATATAGCACACTTAAAAATACAGCAAAATCTCAAGGTGCCTCACATAATGGGTAAAACAATCATTGTTTCAAAATCAATGCATCAAAATAATTTACACAAAAGAATCACGTGATTAAAAGTGTTAAAAATAGGGCTGTCAAAGTTGTCACAATAATAATGCATGAACGCAAATTTGTTTTAACACCACTAATTTCTTTAAAGCATTAACACAATCGATCTTTCGGAGGTTGTAGTGTGAAGATACTGCTCTCATATTAAACTAGAAAAAACCTAAGGAATCCATTGGTACCAGCCATGTTATATTAGCTTGTCGCGAAGGAGGCTAAATAACGCTCCAAACATGTGCTACATTTTGGCGAGGAAAAACTGGCATGGCCATTTTCAAAGGGGTCCACTGACCTCTGACCTCAAGATATGTGAATTAAAATGGGTTCTATGGGTACCCACGAGTCTCCCCTTTACAGACATGCCCACTTTATGATAATCACATGCAGTTTGGGGCATGTCATAGTCAAGTCAGCACACTGACACACTGACAGCTGTTATTGCCTGTTGGGCTGCAGTTTGCCATGTTACGATTTGAGCATATTCTTTATGCTAAATGCAGTACCTTTGAGGGTTTCTGGAAAATATTTGTCATTGTTTTGTGTTGTTAATTGATTAACAATAATAAATATATACATACATTTGCATAAAGCAGCATATTTGCCCACTCCCATGTTGATTAGAGTATTAAATACTGGATAAATCTCCCTTTAAGGTACATTTTGAACAGATAATTACATATTTTAATTGATTGGCAGCCCTAGATAAAATAGGATAAATCAAATTATAGACAAAATATTTCAAGACCCAAGTTTAAAAGGAAAACACATATGAAACCAGGACCCTAGGGGAAGGCTGAGGGCAACAGGTGAGTCTTAAGATTAGATTTAAAAACAGCAAGTGAGTCTGAGGCCCTGATCGCTCCTGGGAGCGACAGCGACAAAAAGGCCCGATCTTCCATGTTCCCTTTACTCTCTGTTAGATGTTTGTATTTAAGCATAAAAACACGCTTCAGGATGGTGGCAGTATTTTGGAGTCAAATAAAGGAGGAAATGCTTGAGTGAGTAGGAGAAGGGGAATGTGATGGGAAACAGAGGAGCAGGAAACTTCATGTCTAGGACATTAGGTCTCAAATCTCATGTTTCTCTCAGGTGCATACCTTCACAAAAAACACATCCATCATATTAATCTGATCTGTGAGTGTTACTGTAGGTCTCCACAGTACGGGACCATTTTAGAGCATTTTAGATAGGGATGCACCGATCCGACTTTTTCAGTCCCAATATCGATACCAAAACCTGGGCCTTGGGTATCGGCCGATATCGAGTACCGATCCGATCCGATACCAGTGTTTAATTAATGAGCTGTATGCCTCACTTTGTGGAAGTGACTGAGATCATTATTTTGTGTAAGGCAACATCAGACTTGATGTTCAAACTTGACTTAAACATCGCTTTCCTAACTTTGTAAAACACAATGTAACAAATAAATACTGTATATTGATATAAATTTACTGAATTGTTATTTATAATTAAAATAATAAATCGTACACCAGCAACTTGGTAAAAAATCAAACCTAATATAATGCAGCAACATATTGGTAAAAATTTAAACAGGAATTAAAATTCCAGTATGTTATGTATATGGTATATAAACATAGAATTGAATTGAATAGATCGGCCACATTGTCACCAATACTGATCCAGCTAGTTGAGTCAGTATCGGCCCGATATCTGATCCGGTATCGGTGCATCCCTAATTTTAGAGCATCTTTAACCTACAAATAAATATGAAATGGTCCCAGATTTTTCATCCATCACATTTATTATGACAAAACTATCTTCATATCATGAAATGTTTGGTTTTCCAATTCATTTTTAGATGTCAGAACAAAGTAAACATCAAGGACAGAACAGGACATGTGTGTCGGGAGACACCGGAGGCTGAGGCAGGAAAAGCCAACACTAGGATCAGCACTGATTCATGGAGAGACCTTCGTCTGGTCAGCTAACATTACTGCGAAGCAGCTGAAATATAGAGTGATATTGTTGTTTTAGCTGACGTGTGTCGCCTCACTGTTTTGAGCGATGCTTGGTCATGTCTATTTAGAGCGTGCACAAGCGCGAGCAACAGGACGCTGACTTTCGTTGACTTAACGGCCACAGATGTCGCTGTTAACAAGCATTTCTGAAAGTTACAAATAGTCCCTTTAATGGAGTAGAAAAACAATCTGATTGTTTGAGGTGTAACCTAATGGGTGAGTAGACACCAAGTAGGTAGACACGCTGAGAAGGTAACAGTTAATTCTACCCAAACAGCCCTGGGTTGTGCAGAGTCAGAGTCTGCAACAGGCGCTGGAAGTCCTGCACCGTCCACGGCTCTCTGTGTGTCTCAGCTGAAGCAGCACTGCTGCTATCGGGGCTGATCCTCTGGGGGTCATTGAAGGTGATCAGGACCTCTGTGGAGAACTGTGGCAGACGAAACAGACCCAGGTGGAGGGTCACTGTGTTCCTCGCTTCTTCGTTGAACTTGGACACACACTGAGTCCCAGTGAGCATCCAGGCACAGCTGCAGTCTGACAGGGACAGCTCAGATTTGGACAGAGGGACAACACTGGTCACTTGAAAAGCTCCTGGCTCTAGAGCTTTGTTGCTGCCTGCGATGTCCTCAAAGTGATACCTGGCAGCGTCCTGGTCTGACACCTGGTCCTGGTACTCCACCAGCTCCAGGATCAGGCTCTGGTCGGTGTGTTGGTGGGCGAACACCTCCTGGTTGTCTGGGATCTCCCTCAGCTCGCTGGTGTCTGTGGAGCTGTGAGGGAGGACGGCTGACAGAGCTCCTCCGAACAGAGGATGAGGAGGATCTGCAGCACGATGCATCATCTCTCTGGGAGGACTGGGAGGACTATAGGAGAAACAACAACAAACACACAACCTGTTTTTAACTGTCTGCAGTTACAGAAACACTGTCTGATTAAAATAATAACACTGATTCAGGAAAACGTAATAATACATCTGTAAATAAAGCGTGCTGCAGCTTACCAGATAAACCAGAACTCTCTTCCGGTAAAAGTTTTTCTTCTTCTTCTCCTTAAATTCCAGACACACTAGACGCAAATCATGCGCACTGCTGCCATCTACAGGTGAGGCAGACATACACCACAAAAAAAGGCAGTGGTGAAATTATTATTAAAATATTTTATTTATTTATAATTGATTTAATATTTTATTTATTTATAATTGATTTAATATTTTATTTATTTATAATTGATTTAATATTTTATTTATTTACAATTTATTTAATATTTTGTTTATTTATAATTGATTTCATATTTTATTTATTTATAATTGATTTAATATGTTATTTATTTATAATTGATTTAATATGTTATTTATTTATAATTGATTTAATATTTTATTTATTTATAATTGATTTAATATTTTATTTATTTATAATTGATTTAATATTTTATTTATTTATTATTTTAGTGTTTAATATATTTATTTTAAACACTACACTTTAACACTAAAATAAAAGCGAAACTGCTTGATGCCAACTTTTATTATTATTGTTATTATTATTATTATTATTAGGCATTTTTTCTTCCCTCTCTCTTTTTATCTGTTACAAGTACACACACACTCATACACTTAACCACCCTTAGTAACAACAACTGGTTTGCAAATGTATAATAACCATATTATTCTGTTTTTATTTATTTATTTTATTTTATTTTGTTTGCAATAAAAAATCTTAAGTCTAAGGTTCCCTCCAACCATGCTAATTAAATGTGTATTAAAACAAGCAAGTAAAAAGAAAATGAGAATCTAAACAACATAATGCAAGTTAAAATAACAGATAAAATATAACATAAATAAAATATAAAATAAAGTAAAATAAATTACAGTAATTGCAAATGAATGAACTGAATGTAAACAGGAATGTAGTCAATGTGTGTGCATAATGATAAGTATAGATATAAAGAGGTGTAAAACAGTAAGTAAAAGTATATAAAATGTAAAGTGACAATATAATGGTAAAAGTACTTATACAGAAGAATGGCTCCTGTGAGTGGTATAAATATATATCATAACACTTTAGTACTCTTGTAATTAGTTATAACAATTTAATTTGACAAACTTTTAATATGTGAAATCTTAATTAACAGTTGATATAGCTGCCAAATAAATTTGTTGCTGTAAAAAGTATTAGAGTAGAAGGAAAAAGTAGCATAAAATCTAAATACTCAAATAAAGTAAAAAGAAAATGTTTCACTTGAATTTACATGTGTGTTTTTATTCATAGAAGTGCTGACGACTTGGTATATTTGCTGTATATAAAATAAAAATAATAAAAATGACGTATATTTCGTCACGCTCTCATGAATTTTAATTTATAAACTTTTTAATATGTAAAATCTTAATTAGCAGTTACTATAGCTGCCATATACATGTATTGCTGTAAAAAGACATGTATTAGAGTAGAATAAAAAATAGCATAAAATATAAATACTCAAGTAAACTTGAATTTACATTTATGCATTTATTCAGAGAAGTCCCAAAGAGTTGTATATTTATATGAGTAATTGGTGTGTTTGCATTCTTTTTACTTATACATCTATTTTTTGTATATAATATGTTTTTCCTGTATCTATACTGGCTTATTTTGTATTAATATTAGGTTTGTTAAGTTTCTTTGTACCGAGAATGTTATTATTGGGGACGTTTGTGAATGTTTGTTCTGTTGTTTCAAAATGAACAAAAAAACAATAAATATAATATTGAAAAAAACAATTGGTGTGTTTGCTGTATAAATAATAAAAACTGACGTATATTTCCCCACTCTGTCAAACATCTGCAGCAGTCTCTCTCCTCCTCCTCCTCCTCCAGCTGTTTGTGTTCACTTCCTGGTCAGCTGATATCAGACGGAGGAGAGACGAGAGGACAGCTTCAGTAGCATCCTGAATGACAATCCTGTCCGTTTAAAATGAAAGTGACAAAACTCTAAAACCACCTGGAACCCTCAAACACCTGGATTAACACCTGAGAGACTGAGTGTGTTTGTGTTTACCAGCATCGAGCTCCGGAAACAGCAGGTAGCTACTGTAGCCACGTTAGCATCCTTAGCTTAGCTGGGTAGCTAAATTTGTCAATGAACCAAGCGGCCTGTCTGGTCTAAACCAGCTGAATTAGCTAGTATCTAGCTCAGTTAGCGTTTATATTGGACCCATATATTCTAATAAATATGGTGTAGTAATGTTATAGTGGTGTAATAGTGTAATTAACGCGTCGTTACGATATTTAAATGTATGCTAACAGCTCAATCAGCTTTGGGATCATCCTTAATGTTCCCAGGGTCCTACGTTCTCTTGATATAAACTAACATTGTAAGAGATTGGTAAGGGCTATTTTCATAGTTCAGATTGCAAAAGAAAGAAGGGAAATTGACGTTTCGAATGAAGTTTGAATGGTAAAAATCTGTTAAGCCCCTTTGGAGATATACATGTCAAAAGTCAAGAAAACTGTCTTGCAAATTTGAGGCTGTATTTGAACATATTGACCCAGGGAAACCTACATTAAAGGTCCCATATTATAAAAAAAGAGATTTTCACGTTTTTTAATTATAAAACAGGCTTAAGTCCTATATAAATACTGTGAAAGTACCGAAACGCTCAATCCACAGGGAAATACACACACAGCCCTTATTCAGAAACTCTGCAGTTGAAACAAGCTGTCAGGATTTCTGTACATTTTTTGATGTCACTAATGTACAATATTTAGAACCTTTACACAGATTTAAACGTAAACATTCTGAATGTGTCCCAGTTTATTCCTGGTTGCAGTGTATGTGAATGACATCAGCTGACAGGAAGTACACATGGACCCAAAGCTGTTGCCTAGCAACGCAATTCTGTTGCTATTTCGTCGCAATTCCGTCGAAATGCGCTAAAACGGAGCGTTTCAGACAGAAGGTACATACAGGCATATTCAGGCTGACAGTATGAGGAAAATAAAGGGTTTTTTTTAACGTTACAGCATGTAATACAGGTATGATCCTGAAAATGAGCATAATATGGGACCTTTAAACATTTGACCAAGGGAAAAACATTGCTAAGAAGTTAAAGCCGTTTGTCATATTAAGAGGATATTTAGCTGGGGAGCATAGGACCCTGTATACATATATAAGCTATAGTAAGCTACTATTCCAGATACCAGCTGTGCTCCTGAGATGCCAGTATAATTTTCAATACTGGCTCCTTTAAAGGGGACGTACTGTGCTCATTTTCAGGTTCATGCTTGTATTTTGGGTTTCAACTAGAACATGTTTACATGCTTTAATGTTCAAAAAACACATTATTTTTCTCATACTGTCTGTTTGGATACACCTGTATTCATGCTCTGTCAGAAACACTCCGTTTTAGTGCATTTTAACAGAATGGCAACGAAATTGCGTTGCTAGGAAACAGCTTGGGTCCATGTTTACATCCTGTCAGCTGGTGTCATTCACATACACTGCAACAGGAAATAAACTGGGACACATTTAAAATGTTTACGTTTAAAACTGTGAAATGGTCTAAATATTGTAGATTTGTGACATCACAAATGGACAGAAATCCTAACGGCTTGTTTCAAACGCACAGTTTCTGAATATGGGCTGTGTGTATTTCATCATGGATTGAGTATTTTGATACTTTCACATAATTTATATATCAGTTAAACCTGCTTTATAATATAAAAGACATGAAAATCTCACTTTTTACAATATGGGACCTTTAAGGAGTCCTTTTTCAGACTTTAAAGCTATTACTTTAGTAGTAAAATAGCTGTACTTGACTCAATGAACGCAACTTTTTTTCCTTCAAGAGGAAAACAAATTACAATCCATATATTGATTGTAATCATTAATAATCTACAGTCCTCTCGTGTGATTATCATGATGCAATTTCCTCAGTTCTTTTGTCCAAACCTGACATCACACCGTCTGTAATTTTTTATTTTATGTTATAAATCAACAACTTTGATGTGAATCCAATTCTGCTTTTTTTATGGATTGCACATTTAGAAATCCTCTCTTTCTGCATCCCTAACATGTTAGAGTCTTTTTTCTTTTTCTGTGTCTCTTCACGCTGCCGCTGCTTCAGAGCGAGCCCTGTCCCCCTGCTTCTCTTCATCTCTGTTTACTGGAAAGTTCCTCTCCTCTCCTGGCTACTGAAAGGCCTTTTTCCATATCGCAGTGCCAGAAACGGACGCTGCTGAGAAATCCACAGTGTCAGACTGAACTGGATTCAATGGTATAACTTGTATTGTTGGATTGAGAGAGGTGGTGTGTGTCTGTGTGTGACTGCTGTGTTTCCTCCCCTGATGGTTCCAGAAGGGCCTGAGGATCACATGTTGTTTAGTTCAGTGTCACAGAAGCACTTTATTGAGGCACCGTTGTGTTTTGTTGCACTGTTAGATACAGTGTTTGGAACAAATAACACCCAAATACGGACTCGAGGGGGCATAATTGGAAGAACAGCATGTTTTCCACATCCGACATGGTTGAGCTCTTCACCCAAAGGCACACAGAGCAATGATGACATTTCCTTTCATAGCTAGTGAGGCTCAATGCCTGCTCACACCACAAATATTAGGAATTAGGACATCTTAATATATCTTATTTCTTTGTTTACGTACGAGGCATAGGAGAGGAGAGGAATATTATTTCAAAGACATCTTGAAGAGCCACTTTCTTCACATATTCCAGAGGTAAATATTAGATGCAGAGGAAATGAATGCCTGAAAGTGTTGGGACTAGAGGCCTCCTCAGATTGCTCGACCATGACCAGTCTCATTAATGCAGTTATTACTGGGTAACTGACTTTAAATTTAGGGTCTCACTTTGTTCATACACTTAATACTTTGTTCTCCATGTTCTGCTCCCAGGCAGAACCTGGCTGTGGTTATGCCTTCAACTCAAATCACTGTCATGATCTTCTCCTCCTCCTCTTGTCCTACAGAGGGAGCCAGATCGGGAGGAGCAACCTGAAGACAACATGCCCCCCAAGTTTAAACGACACCTCAATGACGACGAGGTCACGGGATCCATTCGCAGCGAGAGGGTGAGACGCAGATGGAGGGAGTGGTGGTGTTTGGGGTTTGGGGATGGAGGAAGCAAACAGAATACAGGATGGGAAAAAAGCACCTGATGATTAAAGGCCCAGACACACCAACCCGACATCAGAGAACTAGCAGCAACAAAGGCCACCAGTTGCGTCACCTCACAACGCTTTTGTTTTGGCCAAAAAGTTGCACGCGAACACACCGCAAAGACGACTGCCGACAGCCAGCTACCATGTACGTTCTGCGCCTGCGTGAGGTTAGATAACTCTCCACACCAGAAGGTAGTCTGTATTTGTCATTCAAAAAGGGAAACAGAAAGACCAAGGACGGCAGATATACGAGCTGTTGTTATGATACGTACATGAAACAAAGCAGCGTTTGCCGACCACTGTCACACCACTCTCACTCACCACTTAGCTTCATTCCAGATGGCCATGTCGTTGTGAAAATATCCGTGTGTTTAAATGATCAGATGATAAAAAGATGAGGAGTCTTCCGTGTTTTTCCTCTTGACTTTACACGTTTGCTTGCGTTCCTCACTTCCGTTTCTCTTCTTGTGAACTGATTCGTTTAAGCTGAACAGCCAATCAGAGTGATTTCTCTCACCGACGAGCTCCGCCGCCGATTCAACCTGCTGAATCGGCCAAAAAACCTCCCAACACCGGCAGACTAGAGCCGACGGTGTGGGACACACAGCAAAAACTAGGCAGACAGACGCTCACCGACGGCCCCAAACTGTCCGACGGCCGACCGTTAGCTTGGTCTGTCAGGGCCTTTAGAAATTGACAGAGTCAGTGTGCAATAATCACGATAGGGTTTCATTTAAAATGTCCATTATAGTCAAAAACAGATGTTGATGGTAGATGCATATTTTGCTTCATTAAATTTGTCTTAGTGGAAAAAGTGAGGGAATGCACAAAAGAGAGCGGACCTTTGAAGGAGGCAAAATTAAGAAACTCCTCCGCCAAATGTCTGGTTCTCATCAAAGTGATCATCCCCCCACCTCCACCTCCACCTTCCCTGTCCTCCCCTGATTCTTTACTTTATTCAGTCCTCTGTTTCTCTGTGTAATCCTGTTTGCTATTGTGTTGAACTGGGATCAAAGCAAGGCTTACGGGCAGACTTGCATAACCGTCCATGCTTTCTTTCTACCTCCTGCCCTCTGATAATAACTACCAGTTCTCCCTCGTGTCTCCCATCCATGACAGTGGAAAGAAAGAAAGACGTACAGAAGGAGAGTGTTAGTGCCTCGACTTGTAAAGCTTTTTATCATCATATGGTCACCATTCCCTCAGCTCAGAATTAATTTACAAGAAAATGTCTATATAGGCACGGCATTGACTTGCAGCTGTCAACATTACAGGACATCAGGACGTTTAACCTAAACTACGTCTGCATACTGTAATTCAAATGTAATTTATGCTGCTCATAAAGTCATGTAACAACATAATATATGGATGCAATGTCTCCTGCGTTGCTTAGAAAATCTCTAGTAAAGATGAAGACATAGTAGCAGGGAATATAGTCCTCCTGTCTGCAATCCAATGAGAACCAGACTCTCACCGTCTGCCCCGTCCAATTCTCCTCCTGTGAGGATTTAATGCAGCTGTCCTTACTAATTCTCAATGAATAGCATTTTACTCAGGGCGCGTTCTTTCCTGATTAAAGCCGTCAGTGGTTCAGACGTGGTTGTGATCATGGTGGTATTTTTGAGAGATATACTACCCTGAGATCCCAGAAACCTTTCTCTTCTTTTGGCTTCCCAGCAAACTGATCGTCCTCGTCGGAGGTAGATGTTGAGGAGTCTTAAGAGAGCACAAGAGGAAGAGTTTTTATTGAGGGTTGGCAAGCAGAGCAGCAGAGCAACAGCGGTCTTTTATTTTTTAGGAAGTCATCATAATGGAAGTGCACTATAATAGCAGTATACTGTATTTGGGCCCTCTGAAGACAGACAGAAAAAGCATCTATTGATCAGTACAGCAGCTATCTGGACCCTGGAGGTCATATCTCTGTATCAGCAACACCAGTTGTGAGTGCCAGGAATGTACTCTGTTTGGGCCTTTCAACTGACGGGATGCTCGTACTGGAACTTGTTCCTGAAATCATTCAAATCATAGTCATTCAATATCTTATCTGACCTCTGACCTCTTCCTCTTTCACAGAGGAACCTACTGGAGGAGGACTCCGATGAGGAGGAAGACTTCTTTCTGTGAGTTTGTATACATTATTACACTATTCAGGCCCTGAGCTTATTATAAATAAATCAAATATATTTAAAGTATAATTTACCCAGATGATGAGAGCAGTAATACTAATATGGATTGTTAAAGCAGATTGCATGAAATCAACAGCAAAATAAGATGTTACAGTTGGAAATTCATACATTAAATTGGTAACTTTGGCTTCATTACTACTTGTTTTCCAGGAGAGGACCTACGGGTCCCAGATTTGGACCGCAGAATGACAAATTCAAGCAGTAAGTACGAACACATTCCTCCCAACTAAAGGTCAGAGTAGCGTTGCCAGCACTCTGCCAGAGTTTTGGTGTTGGTGTTACGCAACTGTGGCTCATAATGTTTACAGGTTTGTAGTGGATTGTGTAAGAGAGGCCGGCCGCCATTTGCAGGTTATTGTGTAATCTTCCCAAGATGCCCCGGTCCCTCTGCAGTCTGTTTCCACATTTACCTCCAGTCAGAGACGGACAGAGAACAGACGAAGTCATTGGTGAGACAGTCCGGCACCCAGACTTGTTTCTCCACGTTCTGCTCGTACTCAACAGTTTGTTGTTGGTGTGAGCTCCTGACACTAGATGCCATCATTACAGATTCCAGGAATGTTGTTTGCACATTGCCCGGGCTCTTCACCTCCGTGTCCGTCTGAACCTGAACCCCTGAGAGGTCAGGTCCTCACTCACAGTGTGTTTATGTGGGTTTGGAACAGCCCACGCTTCTCTGGGCCATTCTCATTTCTCGATTTATGCCTCCTCGTCTCCTCCAAGGCTAATGAATGGAGGCTGGGACATGACCTTGGACTATGGGGTTTGACATGTGCAGTGTAACTGGAGCTGCGATGTTGGAGGTTTAGAGCAGATGGCGCTAAAAACAAAGGGATGGTGTCCACTAAGGTGATTTTTGGGTGTGCTCGGCCCGACTGAACTTTTTGGGTACGCTCATATAGATGGCGGCCGATATACAATAGAAATTCAAACAGAAAGCATTTGTTTATGATCTATATTAAATTATTAAATATCTTTCCAATAATTGCAAAATTGGGATTCTCACCCATTAAGTAGGCAACTATTGACATCCTCCTTGCGGATGCCTTGGTCAAACGAATCAATCATCCTCATGTTCTATGATTGTGTGCCAGCTAGTGAGCCGTTCGGCGAGTGCAGACCAGATTTTACTGCGAATGTGTTGTACCCCAATGGTATGACGCAATATGAAGCTGTGACATCTCCTCTTTTAACCCTACTTGGTCTCCTCGCTCCTCCGGCTTGTGACCCATAAATTGATCTCAGCGCTCCATATTTAACGATGTCTCAATTCCTAAAATGCATCTCGAGGAGCGAGGCGGCTTGCCAGAAGAGTTATAAGCGAGGATACACCAGTGTTTAATCTCAAACCACGGCAGGACTCTACAGATGTAACTGTTCCTTTTGTGTAGAGCTGCAAGGAGTAATCAATTAGTTGTCAACTTTTAAATTAATTGCCAACTATTTTGATAATTGATTAATTGGTTTGAGTAATTTTTTAAGAAAAAGTCTAAATTCTCTGATTTCAGCTTCTTAAATATGAATGTGTTTTGGTTTATTTCCTCCTCTATGACAGTAAACTGAATATCTTTGAGTTCTGGACAAAACGAGACATTTAAGGACGTCATCTTGGGCTTTGGGAAACACTGATCGACATTTTTCACCATTTTCTGACATTTTATAGACCAAACAACTAATCGAGAAAATAATCAACAGACTAATCAACTGAAAATAATCGTTAGTTGCAGCCCTACTTTTGTATTCATCAGTAGGGTTTAAGTAGTTTAAGATGATCAAACTTTCTGCCCCTCACCGATTGTGTAGCTACTCTCAAGGCGCTGTTCTAACCGCATTCCTTGATGACTTTTCACTATGATATTATGATTTTATCATTGAATGTAGGCTACACTCGGTTCAACTGCTATATCATGACATGATGTTTATTAGTGCAAACAGCTGCTAATGTCAAATTATTATATCAAAAACATTCTCTTGCATTCAGCACTAATTTGCTGTATTTCATGTTGTCATATAGTCAGGAGTGTGTTTGTGTGTATATAATATATACCACTCAATCACATATAATAAATGTCACTTTATTTGTATAGTACTTTTTATACAAACATTTGTAGTGCTTCATACAATAAAATATATAAAGGCTAGGTGCAAGGAGAGGAGGTGAGGAAAGGAATTGAGGATGTATAAAACTGGGAAATGTAAAAGGCACTTTATGTCCTCCAGTTTCTGATTGTGTATTACTCTGGTTATGGTTTTGCATATTTAAATATTACAGTCTTCAATATGCAATGTAGCTGAAGTCCAACACTGATAATTTCCTGCAGGTCCTTGTCTGAGACAATCAGTGTGATGGTGCTGGAAAATATGATCAGTTGTTAGAGAAAACAAATTCCTCTGCCTTGTATCTCCCTCATGAGCCTCTCAGCCTTTTCATTTTTCGCCAATGTCCCCCCTCCCTCTGACCCTGCATCCCTCCAAGAGGTAGTGCTAAGAATGACTTTTAAATAAGAGTGATTGAAGGGTAATTTGGAATATTCGTGCCATGCTCAGGTATGATGAGTACCGTGAATAAAGAAAGGATTTGAGCATAATTCTGCAGACACTGAACAGGTGCATACAGGTCACTGTGAGGCTGACAGGCTTTTTATTGCCTGCCAGCTGGACAGAGCTAGATAAAGAGAAGAGGATATTGTTGGGAAAACAGGTGCTTTGTGCGGTGGTGGGTTACCACAAAAGTAAGGATCACTCCTTGACAAATCTTACCTTTTATCCTCTATGATTCATATCTATTATTTATGATTCTGCGTCTCCCACCAACGTGTGTCCTCAGGGTGCAGTCGCAGGTTGACGAGGTGATCGATGTGATGCAGGAGAACATCTCCAAGGTGATAGAGAGGGGCGAGCGGCTCGACGACCTGCAGGACAAGTCGGGTGAGTCACACTGGGACAAGCACATGTTTTTCATGTGTGTGTGTCCACATGTTCAAAATATGCGTTTTGTTGATTTACAAAGTCAAATTAAGTTGACACAAACTCAACAGGGAATGTTTTATCAGTCTCGTTTGTTTTAATGGCTAGTTTCCACAGGTAGCTCACAGATGGTTTGCACATGGCTCTGAGGATCCTCACTGTATGTTGGCTTATTTGGGCATTTGGTCTAATGGCAAAAAGTGCATCCGTTTTAAAAGAAAAACATTTGTTGATGAGGCCCAAAGATCCTTAATGTATCTTTCAATCAAGCAATGAAGGTTTGGGTCTGCCTTCGACTTCAAGGTTATTAAAAAACCTGCATATGAGACAAAGTTAGAATATCTTTTAGCATAGAAAAGTTCTGCAAATAAGAAATTCAAGCAAGAATAGACAAATCATCAGCTTTATTCATATTTGGAGGCTGTGTGTACTGACTGAGTGGATGTGCTTCATTTACAGTTTCTTTGTCAGTCTGTTAAATTAATCAAATAAAAAGCAGTGGCATTAAACCAGGGCTTCAAGTAACGATTGCCAAATTGTCAGAAAATAGTGTTTCTCCCACAGTGTTGTCTTCAAATGTCTTTTTTTGTCTGACCAACAATCCAAAATTCAAAGATATTCAGTTTACTAACATATGTGACAAAGAACAGAAGACATTTCAGAAGCTAGAACCTCCATTTTTGCATGAAAAATAAGGGCTGGAGATCAGGGACATCAAGTATAGAGAGGCAAAGTCCCTCCCCTTCCAGTGGACCACGGGTAGTCAAAGGCAAGAGAAATCATTTTATGATGATTTTATGATTTAAGTATAAAACTGAAAATACACAATTAGAAAGACTACACACCCAAAAGTCAAATAGCGTAACAACCAGTTACATATCTGTGTGGAATATAGCTAAGTTACACAAAACTAAATGGTACTACAACAAACTGCAACTTTCTTGACTTTCAAAATTCTTTTGAATTGACAATCATGTGTAATTCAAACGGGATCAAAAAAATATTTGTCTCGCCGTTGACAACCCACTACATATTTTTTCCAAAATAACGTCCCATGGTAGTCCACCGGAAAGGGCGGGACTTCGCCTCTCTATCAGACATGAGGCACCTGAATTAGGGACAGTGAGTCAGATTCTACGCACAAAAGACTTTATTTTGACATGAACTTCCCCTTTAACCTCAACTGGTGGGTCTGTATAAATTACACAAATAGAGAAAGATATGCCATTAGAGACCAGTTCCATGCATTCACTCATCTTAACCATCTTAATTATCAAACTCAAATTATCATAGGCTCTGAACAAACAAACAATTCATCAGTTAAACTCTGGAATTAGTCACAAATGGAACTAAACAAACACATGGCATTATGAAACTGATGAACCTTGAAGAATAACTCACTTTAGATGCACCTGAGAAGCATGAAGGAACACAGGTCTGGTCAGTGGCCGAGCAAACAGAGGAATGATTCTCCTCCTGGTTATAAGAGCACTGATTCAGGGCACATTGAACTCACCTGTTGACTCCAGACAGCACAGGTGAGCCTTTGGCTCCTCCCAGAGCTCATCAGGGTCATAGTAGACTGTCAACAATAGAGGGAGATTATTTTTTTGTCGATGGACTAATCAATTAATTGACAAATTGTTGCAGCTCTACATTAAACCTTGCAGAAATATGTCTTATATGTTACATATTTTAAATAGAAAACCAACAGAACATTAGCTTTGTCAGTAGTAATGGGCGCTTGCACATACTGTAAATACAGTACACTTTAAAGGTGCTAATGATATGACCAGGTTTAGTGTTTTACCAGGTGTGTGTCTGGAAGCTTTTGCCAGGTCTCACACTCTTATTCACACAGCAACACTCTTTTTTTCTCTCAGGTGTGGGAAATGTGTTTAACTCGCTCTATTACTCAACTTCACAAACATGCGAGGCTTTCAACAAGACACGCACAGGTCTTCTTCTTCTGCTTCTCCTCCGTAGATGAAGAGATGAGGCTGAAGTGTCTCTTCTCTATAAGCCTCATCATGACACAGATGTTATATAACTGCTTCTCTCTGTCATGTCGACCAGCCAACCAAGACAATGTACAACATCTGGAACACATTTATGTGTGTTTGCACGAGTCTCCTTGTGAGTTTTGCTGAACTTGTGTGGCTGATAGTGTCTCTGCGGTGTGTGTTGTCCGTAATACGAGTCTTTATGTGAGCAGTATAATACTCTGTGATTGACACGTGTAGTTTGCTCTCTGATCCATGTGCAGGTAACCTTTTGTTAAAACCTTTCACATTAACAAGCATCTTCTCAGAAGCCTCGTTTGAGCGCCTCTCTCTTTGTAGTAGCGACCGCTCGTTAACCGGCACATGGACGTGGAAATGGCAGACACATGATGGACACAAAGACTCTAAAAAGGGACAGGGGCTTAGACAAGCAGAGCGCTGCACGCTAGGGAGCTGTAACCCTCCTGTTAACATGCATAAACATCAAATTAACGACAGTATCTAAGAAACAGAGAGCAGCGTGGGCGAGCATTTTTGAGAGGGATGTCACGATAAGGACAGAAGTTTGAGGAAATGTGTTTTTGCTCCGTTGTGTATAAATTCAGCAAGTTGTTGTTCACAGTTTAATGCCAATACTTAGGAGTGATCTCACCAGCAGAGCTGCGGCTTACATAACTATAATATCTAACACGTTGTAAACTGCACAAAACAGAGCCAACGCAGAGCCAGGCAGGTTTGAGTCACCTCATCCAGCATCAAATTAAAAACAATAGCCAGGTAATTGTTTATGTGGTGATTAACAGATGTTTTTGTTTTCTCCAATTTGTTTTCCATGTCCTCGTCTGTGCTGCGGTCACGTCATGTCCCAGAGAGCCTATCGGACAACGCGTCTGCCTTCAGTAGCCGAGCCAAACAGCTGCACAGGAGGATGTGGTGGAGAGACATGAAGGTGGGCAGTCTGTCTGGTTTATGTGCGTGTGTGACACCTTCACTGTGTCTCTTTATTCGCTTGCATTTATATTGTAGTCAGAGGTATCCAGAAGTCTCAAGTCTTTGCACTAAAGTCCCAAGTCAAAGCAGGCAAGTCCTGAGTCAAGTTTCAAGTCCTAAACTTTGAGTTTCAAGTCCTAAACGAGACATAATGCGCTCTTCACCAAATGTAATGCCATTTGCTTCTCCGTCTGTAATTTTTGACCCGCACGTTTTGCATACTGCAGTTAGTTTTTAGTTGACTAACATGTCGTTTTTGTACGCAAACGAAATTATCTTTGGTATAATTTTTTCCAACTGATGCTCAGTAACGCAACGTTAGTTCTTCATGTTTCTCACCTGTAACAATGAATCTGGGGAATTAAAGGCCTAGACACACCAACCCGACATCAGAGAACTAGTGGCGATGAAGGCCGCCTGTTACGTCGCCTCACGTCACCTTTGTTTTGGCCGACAAGTTGCACTCGAACACACCGCAAAGACTACAGTCGACGGCCAGTAACACGTACGTTCTGCGCCTGCGTGAGGGGAAATAACTCTCCACACCAGAAACCAGAAGAAAGAGGACGGCCGATATACAAGCCGTTGTTATGATACGTAGATGAAACAAAGCGGCGTCTGCCGACCATTTTCACACCACTCTCACTCACCACTTAGTTTCATTCCAGATGGCCATGTCGTTGTGAAAATATCCGTGTGTTGGAATGATCAGATGAGATGAAGATGAAAAATGAGAAGAGACTTCTGTGTTTTTCCTCTTGACTTTACTCGTTGGCTTGCTTTCCTCACTTCCGTTTCTCTCCTCGTGCATTGATTCGTTTAAGTTGGACAGCCAATCAGAGTGATTTTTCTCACCGATGGGCTCCGCCGCTGATTCAACATGCTGAATCGGCCGAAAAAACTCAGACACGGGCAGACTAGAGCCAACGGTGCGGGACACACCGCAAAAACTAGGCCGACAGACGCTCACCGACGGTCCCAAACTCTCTGACGCCCGACCGTCGGCTTGGTGTGTCGACTTCCTGGGAATGAATAGCATCAGTTGATTCAGGAAATGAAGGGAAAGTAATTGATTCGTGGCACACTTTTTAAATAACACACTTTTTAATCTTTGGGGGAAAGGTATCAAGTATTTTCAAGTCCAGGTGAAGTCACGAGTCACTGGTGTTAAAGTCCAAGTCGAGTTGATTTTGTCAAGTCATGTCTAAAGTCATAAAATTCGTGACTCGAGTCCACACCTCCGGTATACAGTATGATGATGTATGTGTTGTTTCTTCCACAGATGAAGATGATTATTGCCCTGGTGGTTGTTGCTCTCCTGCTCATTATCATCAGTGAGTAATACACCGAACACACTAGCACAGTTAAAATTTACATAATGTGCGAAACTTGTCATTAAATATTCTTTCTCTTCTTTCTCTCTTTCAGTTCCAGTGATCTTGCGATATCGCTAGTGTCAACCCTCCTCTTCCTTTCTCTCTCTATCTTTCTCTCCTTTGCACACAGTCCTCCACTCCAGCTAGGGGGCGCCAGCCAGCCTCCCACACCCTCCCCACTGTCGGCCTGTGTACCCTCAAGGATCTGGCCTCAACGTGCCCTTAGTACAGATCTTATCATTGGTATTGTCCACATAAATCTGCGGTGAGATTAGTACTAAGGCTCACGGTTTGATCCCCGGTTTGAAGCTAAGCTACAGAAAGGGGTCACAGGAGACTTGTGGGGATATTTTAATGCAGTCTGGGAGAAACCGCTGACTCTCAGCCCTCTAGTCAATGTGAAGGAGAAGTGCTCCATGCCATGATACATATCGTGTGTAGGGCCGCGTCTTTGCCTTGACAACAGGGAAACTCCAGGTCCTGCATCATATAGATAGATACTGTAAAAGGCAGGGAATCCAACGCCAACTCTCTCCTCTCTTAGTCTGAATCTGCTGCAGCGGCCTCGTATAACAGGGGGCTTTAACATTTAGCGTATGAACCTCAGATGTCTACCCATGATTCCTTGCGTGCTGTCTTCTGAGAGCGTTTATAGGGAACATTTTGTGAACACAAGCACATTTCACCGTTGGACACAAGGCGAGGGAACATCTGAGGTTCATCTGCGTAGACAAACGTGTGGCTTCTTTTAATCATTCTGACAGGAAAGTGGTTTCACATATCAGGTATGTTTCCTCATCAGTACAGATGATTGTGAGAAGGGCCTAGAAGGGAGGCAACATCCTGCTCTCTGCACATTATTCTACTCCATAAATCACCGCTTCCAAACATCCAGGTTATGAATGTCTCCGCGGCCCTCTGCGCTCTAAACCGCTCACCTTCCTATTGGGTTTTTGTGCCAAGCTCTGGGTCGGTTTGGTCACGGCTGTCCTGCTTTTCCTGCTCGTGACATTAAACTGCGTCTGCAGATGGTTCTGTTTAGTTTTAATACGGCTTCTGTCTTTTGTTTCCCCCCACTATTTCTTAATTCCGCTGGTGGCTCAATGTGATGCTTGTATGGATGCTGGTTATTCCCGTCGTCGCCACAGAAGAGGCAGTCTGTCTCTCTGCACTGTTACTTTTAAGCAGGGGTCATTTTTAAGTGATGCAAGTTAAAAGTTGAGCCGTGAAACGAAACTTAGGTGTCATTGTGTCTGGATTAATGAACTGTATAATATAATTGAAACTCTACATTGTCATTTTATTATTTTGAATGTAATTTATTTTAGCTGTAAATATTGATTCTGTAATG
Source organism: Hozukius guyotensis (assembly GCA_916700995.1). Taxonomy (NCBI): domain Eukaryota; kingdom Metazoa; phylum Chordata; class Actinopteri; order Perciformes; family Sebastidae; genus Hozukius; species Hozukius guyotensis. The sequence goes on along the minus strand of CAKALU010052531.1, from coordinate 44,542 downwards.
ATGTACAATACTCTTGGCATTGCATTGGAAGACTGTGATATACTGATCCTTTTTGCTCTGGAATAAAGTGATTTTAAAGGGCACTGGTGTGGTTTCATGTGGTTTTAACTGGTTTTCCAAGGAGCAATCACAGTGGAACAGAGGAAAGTTTGAATAGGTTAATGGAAAGTAAGATGAAGATGCCATCCCTCCGCTCTTGACCACTTTGGATACCCTCGTCTTGAGTTTTCTTTTATCTCCTCTCATTACCAGCTTCTTTTCTTGCTCTGTGACTTTACTGGCGGTGTGGAGTCCCAAGATGGCACTAAAGTTGGAGGGACTGGAGGCCGTGAAGCGTTATTGTTCTGACAGACCCGCCGCTCTCGCCCTCTCCGGACAGTAGACACAAATGCACACTGACAGCTCTGCCCTTTGCTCAGCCAGCCCTTCTGAGGGAGTCGACACTAAATTGGCCCTCAGGGGTCTTTTACCTCATTGATCTATGGCAGCTGGTCGCTCAGCTCGCACTAGTTGCTGGTGCTCACAGCAGGAGGTGATGGCCTTATTATGTCAGCTTTGAAGATGAAGAGGAGAGGAGAGAATTTCATCTCATACACTTGTTTTAATGCTGATGTGGCTGCGGTGAAAAGCTTGTGTTGTACTTGCAGATGGTTGGTAGTTGGAGTGCGAAGAATAGACCGACCGATTTTCCAGAAAAACTAAATGTTTTCAGACCGGCCACAAAAAGGAGAAACGAACCATTTCATGAGGTTTATCACTTAGGATCCTCTGCAACATTCATGAGAAAAAAAAACAAAATACTGGCCTTGCTCCATTTCCCTGCAGAGTGACAAACAGACCAACAAGTTTGCTGACTCAAAGACTTTTTATACCCCGTCACCTGCTGTCTGTGTCCAATCAGGGAGGATCTCTGGGATTAGAGCCACTTTAACCAGGTGGCATCAATCTCCACACAGGTGGAGGTAATTGGTGGTCAAAAATACTCCGACAAAAGATATTAATAAATTATTTTAATATATATTTATATATTATAATTAAAACCTACTAGGGCTGTCAATTGATTAAAATATTTAGTTGCGATTAATTGCAAATTAATCACACATTTTTTTATCTGTTCAAAATGTACCTTAAAGGGAGATTTGTCAAGTATTTAATACTCTTATCAACATGGGAGTGGACAAATATGCTGCTTTATGCAAATGTATGTATATATTTATTATTGGAAATCAATTAACAACACTAAGCAATGACAAATATTGTCCAGAAACCCTCACAGGTACTGCATTTAGCATAGAAAATATGCTCAAATCATAACATGGCAAACTGCAGCCCAACAGGCAACAACAGCTGTCAGTGTGTCAGTGTGCTGATGTGACTATGACTTGCCCAAAAACTGCATGTGATTATCATAAAGTGGGCATGTCTGTAAAGGGGAGACTCGTGGGTACCCAGAGAACCCATTTTCATTCACATACCTTGAGGTCAGAGGTCAAGGGACCCCTTTGAAAATGGCCAGGCCAGTTTTTCCTTGCCAATATTTAGCGTAAGTTTGGAGCATTATTGAACCTCTTCCGCGACAAGTTAGTATGACATGGTTGGTACCATTGGATTCATTAGGTTTTCTAGTTGCCAGTATCTTCACTCTGGCTTCAACCTAAAAATTACAAGGTGCGTTAATGCGTTAAAGAAATTAGTTGCATTAAAACAAATTTGCGTTAACAAGTTATCCCGTTACCCACAAAGACATTTTAAAGGGGGAGTGTACTCCTTTTTCTTAAAGGGTCGGTCAGGTCAGAGAATTAAAGTCCCCCTACAGAAACCCTGTGTGAGCATAAAGACTAAACACAAAGTGAACAAGCATTTCTCAAACATCACATGTTCACGGCTCATATAAATGTTGAACAGAGGAGCGAGAGGCACCTTCCTCTCAGCGTACATACAAACACTGACTTTTTGAAAATAGGCTCCATGACAGCCTGCTTACAATTGTCCCTGATTTGTTGCTCAATTGCCGTAAAAACAAAGGTAGTAAAGTCCTGGTTGGACAAGTGGCTGTAAAATGTCAACAGCTATTTTCAGGTCTCACAGACACAAGTCAAAGTCGAGGTGCCTGGAGGTTTGATTTAGCTTCTGGTCAGGACTTTGTCCAGCTGTATGCAAAGGAAAAAAAAATATTCAGTTACACTATGTTTGTGCATTTGAGGACATTTTTATCATCTCTTCCTGCGGAGACACACCCACACTGGCAGCAGAGCATGTTTTGGTCCTCCGTTAGTGGCTCATGCTGGATGACTTCAGATTCCGGGCATAGCGGAGGTTGCTTAAGTCATATAACAGTGAATCGAGAAAAAAGAGTGGACCATGTGCCAACCAGCATTAGTCAGGCACACACACACCCTGTCCTGTGGATGAGGAAGTACAGAATACATTTCCATGATACTTAAACTCTCTAGTGAAGAAAACATTGTTCATATGTTTAAACACTCCTCGTCTTTTTATAGTGTACCTGTTTCTCACTCCTCCTACTTTCCCAGAAGCTTCTTTCTTCACTTTTGTCTCCGTTTCTGTTGACACATGGTTTTACTCTCATCTTTGATGATTTATTCACTCCTTTGTTTCACGTGTCTCAACCCTCTTCAGTGTCTCATTGTGAAGATATTTCCTGTAAGAGGAAGTCAAACACACACTGTACCGTATTCATCTGCTCACCCATCTGTCCAACCAATCGCAAACGTGCCTCATCAATCAAGTCGACTGTCTCAGGTACCACCTGTTGAGTGTAAACAAGCACTGACTGGCTGGCATCAACCTGCAAGAGGAAGTGTGTGTTTCTAAAGAGTGTGCACGTCTTCCCCTCTGCACCCTTCGCCCCCTCTAGCCTCCCTGGAGTGAAGCATCTGAGTCAGGTGGTGTTTTAGGGTTAAAGGTGGCCTTGCAGGTCAGCAGAGATGGATGCACAAGAAGATACACAGAAGTAAGGAGAGGAAAAGAAGAGTAGGAGAGGAGCCAGGACTGATTTTAGAGGCAGGATATGAGGGAAAGCTGAGACCTGTGATTTGAAGGTGCGTGTGTCTGCACACCTGCCTCATCGCGTGCATCTCTGATTCTCACTTCCAAATCTCCTCATCCTGCCTCTCTGAGAATAAACAAGAGATCATTCTCCGTCTCACATGACTGGAGAAGTGAGCCTCGCAGGCAGCGGTTCAATGTGTCTGTGATTGTTAATGGAAAGAGACGAGGGAGGAGGGACGAGACGCAGACTGCAACAAATCCACCAAAGTGACAGGAAGTGAGCTCGGGGACGGATAGTCCCGGGCAGCTCACTCATGTTGTATTAAATATAAATTTAAAGGGAGTCTGCAGTATGAACACACAACAAACCCAAGCTCAGCTGAGGGGACTGGGTTCATGTCGGGGTCAACGTCCGGTATCAGGTCATCGATTGACTTGTAACCTCGACCCCTCTTAATGACGACCCTTATCGGCTGAACCTGCGTCACATTCTGGCCCCCTGCCGATATGAAAGGGGACACCGGCTCCTCAGGAGGTAATTGTATCCAATGAGGCCGAGCTCTGCCTGCCATGCTGCTGGGGCCAAATCCCCTCTGACACATGGGACTGCATCATGCATATCAGGGGATGTTTCTGCAGATAAGACACGAATAAATGACACTGGAGTTGCACAAATTTAAAAGACAGAGCTGTCATGTTGGACCCTTAAATCCAAAAAACAGCTTTTGCAGAGAGACAGACACTCAAACTTGTGTGAAATTGGGCTGTTTTTGTCCCCAAAACTACCAGCATCCCGTTACTTTTCTTCTTCCCTCCCTCCTCAGTTTTGTCCCTCTCTCCCCTCCCTCCCTTTCACTTCACCTCTCCTCTCTTTCCCTCCTTCCTTCCCCTCCAGACTATATAAATATCTGTGAGCTGTTGGGGAGAGCTCAGTGTTACAGACCTGTCCACTGAGGAGTGAAGAACAAGAGAGGGGAGGACAGAAGAAGAAGAAGACATACCTGAGAAAAGAAAATAAGAAAGACAGTCATCACCAGGGAATTTGGGAATTAGGAGCTGACAAATAAAAGAAGACTGGACAGAAGAAATAATTTAAAGTAACCTGTCTGTTTGGAAGGACCGTCTCCAGCATGTTCCTCCTTGTCTCGTTGTGTATGTGTGGTCTCCTGCTGCGAGGGGCCGCTCAGGACCGAGCTGCTCTGTGGAGGGGGAACGACCGGAGTGGACGATGCCAGTACACCTTCACCGTGCCCAGCCCCGCCGAGGCCAGCTGCCCGCAGACCGGGGGCCCCGAGGTGGAGGGCCTGAAGGCTAGACTCAACTTGCTGGAGGTGCTGGTGTCCCGGCTGACCGGAGGGGAGACTGGGGGCCCCCAAGGGGCCACAGCCAGAGCTGAGTCTGGGCTTCAGGAGGCTCTGAACCGGGCCACGGCAGAGAGGAACCTGCTGCAGCGGGAGAAGGAGCGTCTGGAGCAGGAGCTGGGGGGGCTGCAGCGCAGGATGGAGGACATGAGGAGGGAGACGGAGAGGCTGAAGAACAGACCCTGTCCTCCACAGACCCCCATGGTCCCACCGAGCCCCCCTCTGCAGGACAGTGGCTTGATGAGACCTGCGGGGGGTAAGAGATACACCACACACTTTATGAGCTGTTCAAAAAATGTGCAAAGCTTAATGACATTTATGATAGGAAACTATTTTTACACCTGAATATAAACTTGTTTTGAATTCTTATGAATGTATTTGGTGACTCTAACTGAATGATGATGGATTAATTGGAGCTGAAAAATGATGCATAAATGTCATTTATGTGTGGAATACCATGCACATATAGAGCCACACATAATTCCAGTGTTTTGCACAGGAACAGGGGTCCCGTGTGTCTGTTTGTTTCTGTACGCTGCTTGCAGAAACAGAGATAAAGCTGATAAATAATCAGCTTTATTGGCCAAGTATGTGTCCACATAGAAGGAATTTGACTCTGGTTTCCATTAGTATCAATGTACATGCACAGAAATTGACATACAGCAAACATAAACATAAACATTTAACTACTAAAGCTCAGGTTCCTCCGGACACCATCTCTTCCTTCATAAATCCCCTTAAAGACAGCAGGGGAATAAAGTGTGTGCATCCTCTAATGTTGCATGTACATCTTTGTGTGTGTGTGTGTTTGTGAGGTTAATGTTGTGGTTGCCCCCATTAGTCTGCAGAGACACTCGGCTCAGGTTTCTGCTCCCCGCCTGCATTTAGGGGTGATGGTGGCAGGCCAGGCCAGAGAGGGTCGGCTCAGTATTTATGAGCAGATCCTGCCGCAGCTTTCTTTATGACCGGTGTTTCCCTCTGCATGACGAGCAGGGCGCGAATAGCCTGATTGGGAAGTGGAGGAGGGAGCGGCTGAAATGTGATGCACGCTCTGGAAGTGGTGGTTCCATGCCAGGGTCTCATCTCAGGGCTTTTGATGACGCCTGGTGGGTCAGGGCAGTGGGGATGGAGGGGGGTTAGAGGGGCTGCACAGATCTAGGGAGTTATCGTGGAGCCAGTGAGGTTAAGCTCTGGTATTCTGTGTTTGCAGTAGCCAAACATCCGTCTAATTAGCCTGCGTGCTCGTCTTTTCACCCACCATCTCCTGTTGGTCACCACCCCCCTTTTCTTCTCTCAGTTAAGCCATCACTCTCTCTTCACCCTCTTGGCTCTCAGAGTGTTCTGCTACTGCCCGTAAATCCTTCCCCGTCCACCAGACATCCCTTCTCCCTCTGTGTCAGGAGAGCTTACATACTCATACCTTCTGCATACTCCAGGTGATCTGTTTAGCTCCTCGTGTTTGCACCTGCAGAGTGAAATACACAGCGAGGGCCCCTCAGGGTGAGAGAGGCAGATGTAGAATAGATCACAGAGAGAGGACCACATGCTGAACCACAGAGAGAGAGACAGAGGAGTTACAAGTCAAAGCGCTTTTGGCAAAGTTTGTACAGGAAATTATTTATAAGTTTACAACTCAAGCAGTGGTTATGACCTCCAGTATCAACTGCCTCTCAAAATATATGAGCTGATATATTGCAATGTTATTTTTTGACTTAGAAGCCGCAAGCCGGCGAACCTTTACGCTAATTGAAGACCTGGCATGTGCTCAAAGCAGAACTATAGCAACAGTAAACGGTGTGGGCTGAAAACATTCAACAGTACTCAAAAGAAAATTATTATAAAACCACAGGGGCCACATTTACAGACATTAATGTGTTATAGTCAGAGCATTTAGCCCATTACCAAAACATAATTAGTTTCACCATGACTTTCAGAAGTTTCCTTTCAATTTCCTGAATGTGCAGCCAGCAGGAAATGCAGTCATAAATAATGTTTAATTAACTAAAAATATGTTTCAGTCAATGTGCATATCATGCAGCAGGTAGAGGGACTAAATGGCCAGACTGTGGCTGATTTTAAGTTCAATTTAAATGTGTACATTTCTTCCATTTCTTGATTATACACTGCACCCTGAATTACGAATACGGGGGAAAAAATAAATGCCCAGATGCAAAATATTTCATGACAACAATATAACAGGAATGCTGAGCTGAACTTTGTGGGAGGATGGACCCAAATAAGATCCAACAGCTCTGCTGAGCTCTGTAAGCAGGGGCTGATTAGGCCGCTGTCTCCTCTGGCTGAGCCTCCTCTGGGAAATTAAGACCTGTCTGCTCTGTGAGGTTTATGGTATTCTGCTCAGTGACATCCCAAACAAAGAGGCAGGATATGAGGCCACATGTGGCACCCACATACACCCACACAAACACACTGGGGAAAAGACAGTAAGAGAAAGTGTCTGTTTACCTGTGATGATGATGATGAATGGCTGTGTCCTGTGGGAACAGCCTCACAGCAAACCCCCTAAAAACACCACTGACCTTTTTCTTTACACACTTTTAAAAGGGCTCAACCCTTTTACCTCTAACTTTCCTCATGTCACCGGTATTCATCATCTGCCCCATTACCAACCTCCCTCTCCTCCTCATCAACGCCAAGAATCAACATCAGCTTCCAGATGCTGCCGCTTAATGTTCTCTGCATCATTAGAGCTCATTATGCGCCTGGAATCGCCGGACACACACTGCACGTGCAAGAGCACAGCAGGCACGTGCTCACACACATACAAACAGTCACCCATGGAGGCACAAAGGTACACAAACGCATACTTTTCATAATAAATATATTTGAAAAGCTCATTTTTCTGTTGTAAACATCACCATGTTTGTATCTCCAAGCCTGTGAGGAGTACACAGTTTACAGACATTGTTTGACATTGTTTACTTCGCACAATAATGGTTTCAGGAAGGAGCCAAGTGGGAAAATAAGCACAGGGTCGGGGGGTAAATGGGGAGGAACAAGAGGGGGAATGAATAAAGGAGAAGAAAGAGAAGAGAAGAGAAGAGAAGAGAAGGAGGCTGATACCTGACAGTGATACAGGGGATGAAGGGCCGAGTGACTCGTTTGAATTTTTTGAGGACGTGACGTTGACTGTGCCGGGCTGGGATGGGTGTCATATATGTGTTGTTGTCGTCCAATCTAGCGACTGGCTGACTCCGGAGCAGCTGGGAATCCATTCAGGGGTGTTTGTTTCCTGCTGTCACATTCCCTGCTGTCAGTAGTGCCATAGTCAACGTTTGGGTACACAAACACTCTCTTAACTATTGTACGCTGCAACAGAAATCACTAAACTCTGTGTGTGTTTAGGTTCCAATCCGATGTCTCACCTGATGACCAGGCCCAACAGGCAGGGAGACAGCAGCAGTTTGAGAGGTGGGACACGTTGTTTCCTGCAGAATCACCTCCACCTAACTGTTTCTTATCCAGCTAAATCCATGTGTCCATCTGTCCCTGTCAGACTCAGCGTGGCAGTACGTACCTCCAGGCTTCCAGGAGCTGAAGGCCGAGGTGACGGAGGTTCCCGCTCCAGACGGATCTGAGGACAACACAGGTCTCTGTTTGAAATATTCTTGTTTATTTCTCCCTTACTAGCCCTTAAGGATAACACACAATGAATGTAAACAGAATCAGCCTGGTCTCACTCCCAGGGCATCAAATACCGACACTTGGGCAGTGACTCTCGGCGCCTTGATACCAACACAGAAGACACCCTTTAGCGTCTGTATCCCGGGCTTTTCAACTAACTCCAATATAAACCCAACAATTTTAGACGCTCGGAGCAACAGACGTAGTATAAGGAGCGAGAAAGTCCGCTAAGGGCAGGAGGCAGAGGTGGAGGATGGGTCAAACAAACACAGGACTTTTACTCAGGGGACCGGTGTTTGTGTCACGTGTGAAACTAAAAGTTTAGTGATTTTTACTAACTATGTTATGTCACATGACGCTACACCACTGAGTCACATGATGTTAAGTCCATAGCTTATGTTACATTACAGGTGTACTTATTTTAAGCCAAAGGTTATTTTTTTCTAACCCTAACCAAGTAGTTTTGTTGCCTAAACATAACCGCCATCGTTTCACAACTTAAACCATGCACAAACTTTCTGCACCAAGATACTACGGAAAAGGAGGCAAAATATAATGAATAGGGATGACATCACGTTGGAAAACTCCACGTCACCTTTAAGATCAAATCTGTGTGTAGGAGAAGTTTCATGAAAGAGGCCCAAAGGCTGCCTGTAACGGTCAAAAAAATATATTCACCTGCATCACACTCAGTCAGCGAAGATGTAAAGAACACATATTCTGTAGTTAAAGAGCTAAAACTTGCAAACACACCAGTATAGTCCTTTAAAACTCAGTCCTGGCAGCACATACCCCTCTCACTCACCCTTTCTCCCCTCTCCCTCCTCCATCTGACCTGGCAAACATGACACTCAGCCCCCTGCTGACAGCCTCAAAGCAAATACTGCTATTAATACTGCAGCATTTGGGGCGAGAATACCGGAGTCATGCCAATCGGAAGGAATGAGGGCCTGCCCGAGTTTCACGTTTGTCTCGTAAATGTAAAGGGAAAGCACCCCTAACGAGGATGTCACACACACTGCCAACTCCCTCCCTCCTGTTAACCACAACATAGCTACTGATTGGCTCTCTGCAGGTTTGATTGTTTGGGGGATCATGAAAACACGTCAAGGCAAACAAGTCATATTACCGCGCCTAAGGGAAGCTGCATGGCAATGGGTGTATTTATAATACATATTCCTATCTAACCCTTAATCCGGCGCTGCGTCCTGGACCTGAGAGCAACGGTGTATTTTAGGAAGTGGTAAATATAAAGCCTGCCTTATCGTTTTCCACAGTAAGACAAGCAGCGCATGAGTCCCTGCCCAGGATGAGGTGTAGCCCCAGTTGCTGCTCTGATGCTGGTGACTCAGACAACAGTTGAGGCTAACAGAGATGTCAGTCAGCATCTCTAGACCTGCTGTCTGCCTCCATGATGGGAAATCATGACCTCATCATACCCCTGCCCAGCGATCGGATGACCTCCATTGCCCCACAGACATGAAAATGTAGACCCCCTTTAATGTATACCACTCACTGCGTGACTTGTGACCTGAAGTGACCTTAAGTCGGAAAAACAACTTTAAAAGAACAGCATTTAGGGTGATCTATTGGCAGAAATATAATATAATATAATAATAAGTATGTTTTCTTTAGTGTATAATCACCTGAAAACAAGAATCGTTGTGCTTTTGTTAGCTTAGAATGAGCCGTTTATATCTACATACGGAGCGGGTCCCCTTCTACAGTAGCCCAGAACGGACAAACCAAACATTGACTCTAGATAGGGCCATTGACGTCTTTGCGTCGGCCACCGTAGTTCCCTTACAGGCTTGGCCAGCCAGTTCTCATTCCTAGGGCGGGAATGGGTCCAACAAACACAAGGCTTTCATCCGGGAGACCTCTGTTCATGTCCCGTGCGTTACGTTTCACTTTCACTTTATAATGAGCTGTTTGTACGTGTCCTATGTTCACAACGTCCACTCACATTTGCACTGTAAAAACTTAGATATTTTAAGCCCAACCATGTTTTCCTGAACCTAACTAAATGGTTTTGTTGCCTAAAAATAAGCAAGTGTTTTTGTTTAATTCACAACATTAAACACGTGTTTACTGAAAAGCAACGCCAAGGAGTCTGACGAAGCGTTAGTATGTGACGCGTTGGGATGAGAACGTGTTGGCTTGGCACACGGGAGAAGTTGGTCGCAATGCTGCCAGATCCTACACGCTGCACCTTTAAAGAAAAATTTGATTTGATTTGACGATGATTGTTTCCCCAACCTTAGACCTAACCCCAACCAGTCATCTCTGTGACGCCTACAGGAAACATTATTTGAAGGGGAAACAGACATAAGACCCGTTAGTGGAAAATAGGGAAACCCACCTGCAACAGTCAGCATACGCCATCTTGTAGGGATTCAAAGCTCTTGCTTTTCACATAATCTCTTTAAACAGATTCTGCATTCATGTAGAAATGAGACAAGAGATTGGTATCGGAAGCGTTCTTGTTTCCGTTTGTAATACGAGTAGTATTGACCAATCACGTTTGAGTGGGCTTTGGTTGAATGCAGATAAACAGTCTGTGTGGAGAGCAAATGAGGTGGAACGCATTGGCCGTAATGCAATCTCTGAACCCACCGGCTATCTCTACTTGTGAAACAATCCGGTCGAACACGTCGTCTCGTAACTCCAACTCCAGTCTTGCATCTCAAGTTGCTGATCGGACTGTAAACAATAAGCAGCACACAGAAACGGAATATCCGAACATCCGCTGGCTACACCGGAACTCCAGAAATACAGTATAGCCCCTTTGCCCCCAGATGCTTATCTGTCGTTAAACAGCTGATGGGTTCTGAGATTGCTTTTCACATATTCAGATCTGAACGGTCATGGTTATATCAAATATTAAATTTGTTTGAACGTGTCTCAAAAATCTTTTCATCCCTTCCTCTCCTTCCAGGTTGTGGGGAGCTGGTTTCAGTCAGTGAGCCAGTCACTCACAGGAAGGCGGACAACATAGCTGGTAAATATGGTGTTTGGATGCAGGACCCCGAGGCTGTCTCCCCTTACGGACCGGACATGGTCTGGCGCATCGACACCATCGGCTCTGACGTCCGGCAGCTGTTTGGGTATGACGACATGGAGCAACTCTCTAAAGGCTTTCCATCCAAGGTCGGTGTCACAAGGATTATATTAATTCATGGGAATAAGCCAAAAGGTCATTCCTAGTAGTTATTGTCATGTTTTCTCATAACAGGTCCTGATGTTGCCGGAGCTGGTGGAGAGCACCGGTGCCACTCTGTACCGAGGCTCTCTGTATTACCAGAGACGTCGCAGCCGCTCCATCATCCGCTTCGACCTGGCCTCCGAGACCACCGCAGCCCGCCGTGACCTCCCCCACGCCGGCTTCCACGGCCAGTTCCCCTACTCCTGGGGCGGCTACACGGACATCGACCTCTCTGTGGACGAGCAGGGCCTGTGGGCCGTCTACTCCACCAACAAGGCCAAAGGAGCCATCGTGATGTCGCAGCTGGACCCGCACAGTCTGGAGGTGAAGAGGAGCTGGGAGACAAACATCAGGAAGCTCTCCGTGGCCAACTCCTTCATCATCTGCGGCAAACTGTACACCGTGGCCAGCTACACGTCGCCCGACACCGTCATCAACTACGTGTACGACACTAAAACCAGCCAAGGGAAGTCCGTGGCCATCCCCTTCAGGAACAAGTACCGCTACAACAGCATGATCGACTACAATCTGGCTCAGAGGAAGCTGTTCGCCTGGGACAACTTCCACATGGTGTCCTATGACATCAGGCTGGGGCGCCAGCCGCAGGCCAACTAAGGCCGCCATGATGACTGTTGAAAAGCGACATTTTGCTCACCTGTTCCTGCTTCAAAGACTCAGTTTTAGAGCATAATGTGTGTGGTAGTAGTAGTAGTTATAACACCATCAGTATCAACATGTAGAAGAGCCGAACTACCAAACTCCAAAGTGAAATGAAGACGTTTGAGGAACAGCGTCCCCAGCAGGTGTGCTTTTTTTTTTTCTCCAGTGGGAGGGCTTTACTGTGGCACGGCCCACAGACATGTTTTTAGAGGAATTATTTTTGTACCGCCTTTAATTCAGATGTATGATTTTGTTGTTTTCTTGATAAGCTATATATATATTTGAGGACTGAAAGATGAAAGAATATTATAAGCTAAGTGGGATAATTACAATACAATTTAGTTAAATCACAAACTCCCGTGGTACTACACGCCCTACAGTGTTTCACCAGTCAACATCTTCTATTAAATAAACTGCTCTCTCACTCAGCATGTATTGAATATTGCATGTACACTGTAGTCAACATAATGACTTAATGTTCAAAATCATGAAATAAACTTCTTCCTAAATTAGTTTGTGTTGGCTATACTTCAGAGTTATTTATACCACTTCATAAAGGGTTTGTCAACTGTAAATAATACATTTATTATTATTATTATTATTTTACTTGTATTATTAACCACATATCATCAGATTGGGTGATTGAAAATGTTTTCAATCTCCTTCTCCTGAAGCTAAATAAAAAAATGCATCGTCACCAGTGGTGAAAGGAGGATTCAGATCATTTACTTCAGTAAAAGTACTAATACCACACTGTGAAAATACTCCACTAAAAGTAAAAGTCCTGCATTCATGAAAAAACTGTTATCTGTAAAGCTCTCAGATAAATGTGGAGTAAAAAGTATTATATTTATATATTTAGTATTTACTTCTGAGATGTAGTGGTGTAGAAGTATAAAGCTGCATAAAATGTAAATAAATAAAGTCAAGCCATGAAAGAAATTATTAATTAAAAGGGTCAACACTTTCTAATAAGCCATCAGAATAAGTTATGAAGTCATGTGGTTACCGTATAAATGTTAATAGGTCATCAATAAATTGATCTAACTCATCAAGTCTGCAAATATAAATTTCAATAAGTTGTTAAGAAATTTATTGTACACCAGCAGCCCTAAAAAGACAAATAAAGTGTGCTGCAGGTGGAAGATAAACACCGGCACAAAACCTGGCAACGCAAACATTGTTCTTATCAATGGCTAATGAGCAGTGGTGGAAGAAGTACTCAGATCTTTTACTTATGTAAAAGTTGTAATACCACATTATAGAAATACTCAGTTGCAAGTAAAAGTCCTGCATTCAAACATCTTAGAAGTAAAAGTACAAAAGTATTAGCTTCAAATATATACTTTAAATGAAAGTACTTGTTGGGCAGAATTGTCCCTTTCAGAGTTTATATTATTATCATACTATTGGAATATTATTACTGATGCTTTAACATTTTAATGTGACAGCTGGTGGAGGTTGAGCACATTTTAACTACTTTATCTACTGTTGGATAGTTTAATCTGCAGCACAGTATTTTATAAAAATGATCACGTTTTTTGTTTGTAGAATCTTAATCTGTAAAGTAACTAAATAAATGTAGTGGAGCAAAAAGTACAATATTTACCCCTGAGATGTAGTGGAGTAGAAGCATAAAGTAGCATAAAATTGAAATACTCAAGTAAAGAAAAAGTACCACAAAATTGCACTTACGTACAGTACTTGAGTAAACGTACTTAGTTGCTTTCCACCACTGATAAGAGCATTAGTAAACAATTTATTAACCATTGATAAAGCCATTTGTTACCTTATAAACATTTTAAAAAGGGCACCACATTTGAATGTGGTAGCCAAGTATTGCCTTACAAGATATCCTTATCCAAGTACTCTGAAATTAAGTGCTGTAGCGACACCTAGTGGTGTAAAACGTGCTGAGTTTGATTCTGATGTCGAGCAAAATAGAAAGAGTGGAAGACGTCTTCAAGTACAAACCAGGCATGACTGAAAACATCTCAACAGTATATTATTTTATTAGTTTCTGTAACCAAACCAAGAGAATGTAAATAAGACCGTACATATTTTAATACAGCGATGAAACCCCTGTACAAGTTCAACAAAAAACAAAAAAACAAAGAAAAGAAATAAATCATTACCCTCCCTCCCTCATCCATCCTCCAAAGCAAGGACTCTTCCCCCGGCTAGGGGTAGAGGTGAGGACGCCCTCCCCACCTCAGGGTGCATACTACTGTACATTTCTGAAGGGACCCTTGTCATCACCACAACCCCGAGATGAAAGCATTGTGGGTGGGACAGCCAGCGGAGGTGAGGCAGAGACAGAAAACAGCACTGATTGCTCTCATCGGTAAAAGACAACTAAACGATAAGTGTCCTTCTGCCCAAATGATTCTCAACTTGAGGCTTCTCTTTTTCCTTGTTCTCTGTCCTGTTCTTGTTCGCCAACTCTTCGCGAGGGTTGACGTACACACACTCAAAAGAGTTTTCTACCGTTTCAACTCCTCACCGTTTCTATTCCGCTAAATAGCCCTATCCTGCAGCTATACTCTAGCTAAGGGCACTGAAATCAGTCAATAGCAGCAGGTCTGGGTGCTTTACAGTGAAGTGCGTATAGGTGTGTGTTTGTGTGACAGCAAGGATGGGTGAGAGGAAGCAGTGTAAGGGGTGTGTGACAGTAGCTGTATGTAGTGATCATACATCGTCCGTGTAATCCTGTACGTCCAATCAAAACTCCTAAAATCCTAAAGGCTGTGACATCATCTCTGCGCTGCTTTAACCTTTGGCTAAATATACAGGAGAGTCCAGCTACGAGCTTTCCCCCCCGGTTTAAACCACAAACACACACCCCGACACACACACATCCCGACAGTAATTCTCAGGCAAGGAGATGAGAGCAGAAGGCAGGAGCAAACGCTCACAGGCAGACTAATCAATAAATCAATCATTAATTTCAATCAACTGCTGTATTTTTCACATTTCCATTCTGGTAAAAACAAAACAAAAAAATGACGAGAATTTCTGATTTTCTGTGCGGTAACCGTGGATGAAATGTGAGTGTGGTAATGAGGTGCATTTCCACGTGCACATACCGCTGGATTAGTTATGACGGGAGATTGGGCAACAAAAAAGTGTGCTTCACTAAAATGACATCTCCTTAACAAGATTGTTCTGACTACAAAAAACAAAACTGATTCATTCTTTCATTAACAAAACAGGTTTCTCCTATAATATGCGTGATCCTATTTGGGGGGGAAAGAAAAAATAAAATACAGAAATCAAAGAGCTATATAAAAAAAAAAATGGCAAACTCAGCAGCAAATCTCATTTCAAATTTTTTCTCTTTTCCGACTCTCCTCTTATCTACCGTCTCAGTAGATCTCTATGGAACAACTTGTGCAGCCATTTTATCGGCATCTAAATATGATGGAAGAATCCAACTCAAACGCCGCCACCTACAGTGGGACGAGATAGGGGAAGAAAGAAGAGGATTATGTATACGCAGGACAGCACCTACTCTCAGTAACCACTACCATCGACTCATCCTCCTCCCCCCACACTCTCCCCCCCAGGGCTGATATGAGGTGGTGACTGAGTGAATGGGGCTAGATTCGCGCTTCCTCTCTTCCGTCCTTTCATATTGTCATCTGAAGAGGTTCGCCAGCTCTTTACTTGCCCTCTTCTGGTTTGATGGCCTGCGGTTTTATGGGGCCAGTCCGTATGGGCTTGGCCGTGGAGATGGGGGGTTTGTCAGAATCGGGGCGGTCGCCCATCGCCTGGTGGTTCGGAGCAGACGCGTCGAGTGGCGGTTTCACCACCTGATCAAGCCGAGACACTTTGCTGACTTGCGGGGCTTTGAGTTGCTGCTGCTGCTGTTGCTGATCTGAGAAGAACTTATGAGTGGACTGGAGCACCTCAGCCCGCTGCTTTGCCTGAAGAGGGATAGAGAAAAAAAAAAAAAAAATCAGCCAATCCACCCATCACTGAAAGATTATCACATCATCTGACCGGCCAGTTAACAGGCAAGTCGATCTGCGTTCTTTTCTGGGGTTTTCAAATGGATACGGTCAATCAGCTGTTAGAAAAAAAGCTTTTAAGTGGGGTTGTATGTATACTCCCGAGTTCTGCAAGGTAAAATTACTGCTTTTGTCAATGTAGTCTGGTGGCTTTGAGGAGAGTGATATAACAGCATCAGTGCCCCGTGGGAAAGCGGCTGTTGATGGGAGCAGCAGAAAAACGTATTTTAGCCACCTAAAAAAAAAAATCAATATCAGTTTGAGTGTACGCTATATTTAGAATATTTTCACCACTTTACCTCGCCATCAGACAGCCCTTTCTGACGGGGAACTGAAGCTGTTATATTGCTCTCTTCAAAGCCACCAGACTCCATTGACAAAAGCAGTAATTTTACCTCGCAGAACACAGGATTTGCTGGTCTTCTGCTGCATCGATCGGTTAGTTTGTTTGTGTTATTGTGACATTCGGATCCAAACAAACGTGGCATCCACAGCAGTACATTACTTAGCTTCTGTGCCAGTTCTCCTGTCTGCTTGTCCAAACTGGGAGCATGCTGACTGCCATCTAAGTTACTGTATGTAATACACTGACTAGGATGTGTATATACTGTACATGTAGCAGAGTTTCATCAAGCAGAAACCTACGTCAGGTCAAGTGGGAAAAAGTTTTAGAAGGGCTTGAAGGGAAAATAGCATTAAAGATGCTAAAACGGATTTGAATATACAAGGAACACCTATGGGAAGCTACAGAATGATATAAAAACAAAAAAAGAATGGACACGCCCTTTGATAAAACAGATGCACAGAATCAACAGATAAAATAGGAAACCAGACCTTTAGGTCCTGTTCAGCCTTCATAGCGGCCTGTGTGCCTCTTGGAGCAAGCGAGGGAACAGGAGGTCCTCGGGGAGGGTGCTGAGGGTGCTGAGGGTGCTGAGGGTGCTGAGGATGTTGAGGGTGCTGAGGGTGCTGAGGGTGCTGAGGGTGCTGAGGGTGCTGGCTGTGCTGCGGGTGCTGAGGTCGGGGATGGGGCATGAGACCACCACCCATATTGGGTGACATCGGAGGGCCCATGGGAGAGCGCTGGATACCTCCAGCGAATGAGTTAATGTGAGGAGGTCGAACCAGAGGAGAGACGATGTTGGGCTGAGACAGAATCTGAAATGAAGAGGAACAAACATGGTTGAATTTCATGCTAATATATATCATATATATAAAACACAATCAAAATAAAGGTGTTGTGATTATTACTCTTCTACCTGTGGGTTGAACTGGCCGGGGAAGTGCTGCGTCATTCTCATGCCAGCAGAGCTCGCCTGAAACTGCTTCTGGTACAGCATGCTGTTGATCTTACTGGACTGGCTGCTCGGAGACGTTGAGCTGGCCCTGCAGGCAGAGAGGAGCAGGAAACAATAAACCATGTGTATAAAGTGCATCACAATGACACATGATTAACCACACTAGATATATTGTTGACTTTGGTCTGTGTAGCAATAAACATCTTCTGAATAAAAACATGACAGGGAGCATTTCCTTGCAAGGATTAGCCACTTTGAGTTTTGGTGCTGCTTGTGTATAAACATACAGGGGTGGAAAGTAACTAAACATGTGATCAGTTTATAAAATATGATACTGTGCTACAGATTAAACTATGCAACAGTACATAAAGTAGTAGAAAAATATGCTCAACTTCCACCAGCTGTCATTAAAAAGCATCAGTAATAATATGACATATAATAATATAAACTCTATTAAAAAGGGACAATTCTGCCAAACAAGTACTTTTACTTTAAAGAGTAAATGTGTATGTGAATTTATGGGTGGTACCTGTAATGGCTGGAGGTGGGTGTAGTGCTTCTGGCGCCGATAGGAGGTGTTCCGGGCTTCACATCCATCCCACTGCCAAAGAGTTTCAGATCCATGTCCATCTGCAAAATGTCAACACAAAACTGTTACAACTGTGTCTGAGACAGGCTTATTATCGTAAACTAAAATGGAAAATAAGCAGAGAAAAATACTTCCAGTAAACTCAATAAAAACGATATTCTTTAAAAAATAACTAAAACTATATTTCCTGGGGGAAAAAAATAAAAATAAATAAAAATGAGAGTAAATTCACAACACACGCACTCTGAAAACTAACAAAACTATTGTAACCTTGATCTGAGAGTCACACACGCACACACTGCAGTACCTTGCTGGTGGGAGGCTGCATCATACTGTGGTTGGGGCCCATGATGCCTCGGTATGGATTGGAGATCGGGGGCTGTCTGTTGATGTTGGGGGGCTGCACCTGGGGAGGAGTGGGGGGCAGCGCCAGGAGGGGCTGACCTCCACCCGAGCCAAAGTTTGACAGGGACAGCTGGGAGCTGGACAGAGGGACGGTCACCTTGAGACAGATTAAGACACACAAATGTTACAAATGGTCAAATCATTGATTCACCAATTCATCAATAAACAGAAAGTTGTGCTTCTGGAATCTGAAACAAGACAAGCTATATAAGAGGTTTATAAACATTATGTTTTGTTTGCATGTAGGTTACCTGTTGCATTGCAGAACTGGGCGACTGAGTGTTGCTATAGTAGCTACTCTGGCCATGTTGTTGCACCTGCCCCGAGTACATGTTTGAATGCTGACTCATGCCCTGTCGAGCCTGAACCAAAGACAAATATATCAGAAGGAACATATACAAAATAAATAACATACAAATGTCAATATGAAATGGAGTCAATATCATAAGGTAGAGTACCACAATTCTTGTGAGAAAGACTGGTCACAGGATTATTATAGTAAACTAAAACAAAAACAAGCAGTGAAAACTTTTCTTACTAAACTAAAACTAAATAAAAATGATATCATTGAAGAAAAACTAAAACTAAACTGAAACAATACTGCCTGGGTAAAAAACAAATACAAATAAAATAAAAATGAACATAAATTCAGGAGAGAGCATGAATTTCCATCAACTCTCATGACATTGAATCACAGAAATTGGACGGACTTGACACTATGTCACAACTGCATCAATAAAGTAACGTGAAGATTAAACATTAAACATTATGGCCATTCCTACACAACCATGCATTTTTTATGTAGCTACATACTTCTGAGACATTATAGCTGGCCCTAACAAAAACAAACTAAAACTAAATATATAAAAACTCAAACTAAACCTTTCTGAAAAACTGAAACTAAAACTAGCAAACCCACTATGAAAACTAACTAAAACTAAACTAAAATGAAATAGAAAAGTCAAAACTAAATAAAAATAAAAATAATTGAAAATTCTATTATAACTATAACTATTATAACCTTGCTGGTTACCTGCAGCAGGTGTGTGTCAATGAGCTGTGAGCCTCCCATGCCAGAGGGCTGGTTGAGCTGCGGCTCAAACAGAATGGGAATGTGCTGTTGGGAGGAGGCCTGCTGATAGGCCAGACTAGACTGAGGCTTGCCCAGGTCAGGTGCCTGCACGCCAGCATAGCTGTGCAGGGACGGCCCTGACAGCATCATGGAGGGCTGCGACAGGCTGCTCTGCATGAACGCCTGCTGAGACCTGAGGACGGATCAGTACATAAGATCAGATGAGAGGACAACGGTACCTCAAAATAGGGATACTAGCGCTTCAGCAGTACTGTGTGTTTCAGCCATAGAAAAAGAATAGGAGTAGAACGGACATTCACATTCAAATCAATGTAGCAGGCTGGTCAGAGCGATGGACATTTTTATGTGTATCGTCGTAGAGGGCTAACCTCCGTATAAACTAAACTGACTTACGACAAGTTGGTTTTGCAGTAACGACTAAAACGAGCAGTGGAGTAGTAACGTTACGAAGCACAGAGAGCCAGAGGAACTGAGTAAAATTTAACAACTTAATGCTTCATCCTCACACTCCTATCAAAGCGTAGGAAGCTAGCTAACTATCTTGCCAATTCCGCCATGCTTTAATGCTGCACTGATTACAGAACAACGGGCTGGTGGCCAACAGCAGCGCTGGGTCTAACGGTCCCTCCGCCTCACTCCCTGCTGCTCTTGAGAAGGACAAGCTACCGGCTATCTGCGACCATACTTTACATCCCCACTGACGTGTTTCTTTTGTACTAGTCAAATGACCATGGAAAACAGTTCAATGTCCGTTCTTCTCCTATTCTTTTTCTCTGGTTTCAGATGTTTTGGAGCAGAGAACTGAATACTTGTGCCGTGTTGTGCGTTTACCTGTAGGGCTGCAGCGAGGAGCTGAACAGGTCCTGTGGCTGGGAGACTGGAGGACCAGTGCTGAGTCCCAGCTGAGCCTGGTGGGTGTGTTGGTGTTGGTGTTGATGTTGGTGTTGGTGTTGATGCTGATGTTGGTGTTGATGTTGCGGCTGACCTTGCAGTGGAGCGTAGATAGGGATGGGAATCTGCTGCACTGCCGTCTGCTATAAGGTGGAGAAACACAGACAGACAGGTAGTTTTACCTCTAACATTATAAAAACATTCCTGCAGCATGTTACTGACTAACAGAAAATCCTACCTGCGAGAGGCCGGGCTGGAAGCCTTGCTGCTGAGCCAGGGAGGGAGGCGCCAAGCGAGGGTGGGGGGTACTGAAGAGGTGGCTAGTGTCCATGTAGAAAGCTGGAATCTGAGCTGCAGAACCTCGACATACAAGGTTTAAATATTAGAGATTACAAACATAGTGAAAAGTTCTTCAAACATCTGAAATATCAGGGCTATAACAAAAACAAGGAGGTTGGTGCTCAAATTTGATGTTAAAAACATAGATAGATGAATATGTTCAACTGTTTCCACTTAAATCATTTCAATGCCAACATGTGTAATATAACTAACATCACAGTTCAGTGCCATGTGTCTCTCACCTGCTGCAGACTGAGAGACGTACACCTGTGGGGTCTGCTGTTGCTGGGGCAGGAGGGTAGGCACACAGCCCAACTGAGAGAAGCTGCTGCTACTACTGCTACTGCTGGACGAGGACAGACTTCCACCCTGCAGTTGTTGGGGCTTCACCTTACAGATGTTAGGGGGGTCAGAGGCTGTGGTGGTCTTGGTGCTGAGAGACGACGTTGTATAGGTACCAGAACCTGCATGGGTGGAGATAAACACATGGTGAATACAATAGATCATAATGGAGGCCTGGAAGTGTACAGTAGAATGTCAGAGAAGCGTTGAGGTAAACAAGGCGTCAACACACAATACTGTTAGAGATATACAGAAGATGTTAAAAGGGATAGTTTGGGTGTCAATATCAGTTTAAGTGTACGCTATATTTAGAATATTTTCACCGCTTTATCTTGCCGTCAGACCGTCCTTTCTGACGGGGGACTGAAGCAGTTATCTATGCTATCTTCAAAACCACCTACATTGTAGAACACGGGAGTTGCTTGTCTGAAGCTGCCTTGACTGGTTTGTTCGTTTTTTGTATTGTGTGACTTTGGTGTTTTAAAGAGTTAGTTTGGATTCACCAAAGTCATACAATAACACAAACTAACTAACCGATCACAGCAGCAGTAGACCAGCAGCTTCAGTGTTCTGCGAAAATTTACGTTTTTGTCAATGGAGCCTGAAGAGAGTATAGATAGAGAATGGCTTCAGCTCCCTGTCGGAAAGGGCTGTCTGACGGCAAGGTAAAGTGGGGAAAATAAATATAGCGTATACTTAAACTGATATAGATTTATTTTAGGTGGCTAAAATATGTTTTTCTGCTGCCCCGGCCACAGCAGTACATTACTTTGCTCCCGTGCTGGCACTCCTGTCTGCTTCTCCAAACTGGGGGCGTGCCGACCATCATCTACTGTAGGTAATACAATGACTATGGATAAGTACCTCATACAACCCTACTTCAAAACATCTGAACTACCTCTTTAACTGGGAGTTATGTTACCTGACAGTGAGGTGCTGGGGGTAACAGAAGCCACAGGGATCTGTGGCATGGAGGCTGAGGAGAAGGTGGAGTACGAGGATGCACAGGAGGTGATGGGGGAGGAAGAGGAAGTGACTGGAGAATTCTTCTCCAGACTCGGTGAGTTCTCCCACGCCTTACGAGCCGATTCCATCTGAAGAGGAGACAGAAAGAGTGTTTAGGCAATGTTTCACTGAAATTTTTCGTAGAAGAACAGCCCACGCCAGGCAACATTACTTTCTCTGGGTACCTTTAGTGTTAGGTCAACAGTAGCAGGGGAGACGGTGCTGAGGCTGGAGCTCTGCTGCAGGGTCTCTCGTCGAGGAAGGGGCAATGAGTGGGGTAGCGCCACCTGAAACACATCAAAATAACCCCAAAGCAGTCTTTAAAATAATACCAAGTGTTTAGGATTATAGCATTTTATTATGGCACAGATGTGTGCTCTTTTCAATTTAACCCTCAGAGACCCACAATAGACATTTTTTTGTGTTTTTTCAGGGGGTCTTTAGGGGGAGATAGCAGGTCAACAGTGGATGTCACATAAAAGTGGTGTACATCATCTGAAAACTGGGAACCTGAAGATTAATTTGAGATGCAGCGCAGCACTGGGTGTCAAATCCACCATTTTAGAATAGGCAAAAATAACATCTATACTGCATTTTATAAACTGCATGGTATTATCATTAAGTGGGCATGTCTGTAAAGGGGAGACTTGTGGGTACCCATAGAACCCATTTTCATTCACACATCTTGAGGTCAGAGATCATGGGACCCCTTTGAAAATGGTCATGCCAGTTTTTCCTTGCCAAAATTTTGCCTAACTTTGGAGCATTATTTAGCCTCCTTCCTCTCAAGCAGTGGATTCCTTAGGTTTTCTAGATTCATATGATATCTGTACCGTCACTCTAGCTCTAAAACTGAACCTGCTACAGCCTCTGAAAGACAGTTAAGTCTGCGGGTCTCAAGGGGTTAAAAAGAAAGCTGTACAAAATAAGGATGTGTACTCACATTTGCCACCAAACTCTCTTCTATTTTGTTCACTCCTGTAGGAACACTGTCAGCCAGTGAGGAGGAGGGGGTGGTGTAGTCAGTGACGGACTCCTGAGAGGGAAAGACATAAATTCAGTATACACACTAACATGTTATACTGCAGCAATATACTTTTTATTGTTCTCTGTACAGGGTTCAGGGTGTATTAGCAGCCTAGAGGTACAACGATTGCTTAGCTCAATCCAGCCATCATAAAAGTATGATAAAAGAAAATACAGCCTAGCTGTGCAGTCATGTGACACTGACATACCTTAGAGATACTGTTGTATTCTACTGAAGGGACGGTGATCATGCACTCGATGTCTACTCCCAGCTCTGGTACTATGGGGTCACTGGTGGGAGGACTGGAGTCTGTGGCTCTACTGACGCCTCCTCCAGGAACTCCTCCCTCCATCCCCTCGCCTTCTCCTCCACGTGCGTCTTTGGCCTTGCGGTTCTTTAAAGAGCGCTCTTTACCGATGGGACCTGGCTTGTACTCCTTGGTTTCCATTGGTTCCATTTCAGGAAGCTGGAGGGGGATTAAACAAGAATTAATGGGAATCCGTGTTGTTGTTCAAACCGCTTAGAAACAATGAGCTTCCTCCACAGCTTAGTTACCTTCTGTGTTTTGATTGGGCCAGCTCGAGGTTGTTTCTGTCTCTGTTCTTTGGGAGCAGGTAGTTTGTTGTCAGAGACAGTTTCTAGCAACGCTGGAACTCCGTCGCTGTCAGTGCTGCCTGCAGATGACGGCGCTCCAAACTGAATACTGTCTATTGCCAATTCCACACTGCCCTCTGATCCAGGCTTCACACCCTGAAACAACACATTCAAGGTTTATCATTTTGCAAAAAGGATCATAAACTATATATAAAAGATGAGACGGACGTATTCAACATACCTCAGAGGAGATAGTGCCAGTAAAGGAGGTAAGAGGTTTGTTCCAGGCACTCACAGAAGGTGGCTGGGGAGGGCTGATTGGACCAACTGGAATAAACACACATTACATATTTTAGACAAGAGCTTGCTGATGAATTCACTCCTGCATCACAACGAGACAGAATTGACTTATCTACTCACGCTTCTTGACATCGGGAAGAACAGTGGGGCCCGCTACCTTGTTCTCCCACAGTTCTGTACCCAGAGTGCTGTGTGTCTGCGCAGGTGGCGGGGGTAGGCTCTTTGAGGTGAAGTCCACAGTGACGGGGGGGATGGAGGGCAGTGGAGCCACCGTTCCTTCCAGAGTCTGAGGGGATGCAGCTGGCTGGGAGGGGGGAAGGTGGGGATGCTGGGGAGCAGAAATAGGGGGTTGCTGTTGGGCCTGAGGTGTGGGGGCTACAGGAGGCTGAGACTGTGCGGCCTGCTGTTGTTGCTGTTGTTGTTGTTGTTGTTGTTGTTGTTGTTGTTGCGATGACTGCTTTTTAGCAAATCTTGGTGGCAGCTTTCCTCCGCCTCCTCTGCCCTTCTCACCAGAACCTTTTTTACTCCAGTTCTGTAGGAGCACAGTAGAGGTATAGCTCATTATCGAAGTATTGCATTGCTGTTTTAGTTAAACTATGTGGCGCAAGCTATCCCTCCTTTTACCTGAGTAGTCTGCTCTTCCTTTTTCCTTTTCTCTTCGTCCTGAAGGCGTTTTTGTTGCTTGCGGGAGACCACCTCTGTGAAGCCGTCATCATTGGTGTTGGACTGTGGGTCCTCTGTGGTGGTGACCTCTGGGTGGTCATCAATGATCACAACACCTGTGACGGGACAAAAGTGTATCCAGACGTTTACATTCAAGGTGAAGAGCAGCTAGAGCCAGGTATATGTTCCAGTGTTGGAGTATATAAGTGTTTACTTACTGGCATAATTGTTAAGATCAAACTGAGAAAGAGCATTCTCTTTGGGCTTCTTAGCGGCCTGTTTGGCCTCATCTTTGCGACGGCCAGACTGGTCTTTTGAAGGCCTCTGGGATGGTCCTCCAGCTGATTGTGCCATCCCATCGGGGTTCTGCTGGGCTGCAGGGCTGTTCGTATCATGTTGGAGACAGAAAGAAAAATTGAGGCCCAATAAGAGAGACTATGTGACACATTTTAATGTTGGTGAGAACAACAGTGTGGTGGTGAAGGAGGCCTGACACACTAAGAACATGAATTCTGTAATGACATGATTTTTTCAAAAACTATGCCTCTATTGTTTGTCATTACCATCCTCTGACTGAAGTAGAAGACGACAAAGAAGTCAATAGATGGCAAGAGTGTTGATGCACCAGATAGATGAAGGGAGAAAATGCTTTCACTCTGTTCTCCATCAGAAATGCCACAGCTGAGGTACAATTAGAGTCTAAAAATACCAGCACACTGAATCCATATTTAGCTATTTTAACCCAAACAGTTTGATGGCCAATTACAGCATACTTGAGTACAGTAATCTACCCAAGTGCCCCACAGGCAATACCAACAGTTTAACCGGTTTCTTAGTGATATGTGCAACTATTAATTAGGAGGAATACTACACAAAAGGTTTATTGTGTGCGAATAAACCTGCAGTATTATTCTACTGCACACTGTTTATTGAGTCGACTTCATTGTGCTAATGTAGGCAGACAAAGTAAATGCCCAACAACAGACAAAAGCCCGATTGTTCAAACTCACCCTTTGCGGCCAGCTTTGGCTCCTCCCCTCCTCTCCCCCTTGCCCCCTGCATAGCCCCGGCCTGGTTTGGCTCCACTGTTGCCTCTACGATTCTGTCTCTCTGTAGGCCTCTGACTTGAGAAACTCCTCTTGGCTGCAGGAGCCCCATCACGTTTTGGAGTCACCCCTCCATCAGGAGGGCTTCTATTGGGGGTCAAAGAGCCCTGAGGGGGTGCGGGTGCCGGGGCACAGGCAGTGGCTGCTTCATTAGCGGCCTCCAGTGCTCCTTTCCTTTCTTCTCGCTCTCGCCTTTCGTTGAAGTCGCTGCTCTCGGAGGCAGTTTCCCATTCCTCATTGGCTTGATCTGAAGAGTTCTGGTTGGACAAGTCAGGGGACTTGGTACCGACTGCAGTGATGGTGGGGCTGCTGGTCTCAGGCAAGGATGCTTCTAAAGGAGAGGACAAGTCGGGTGCAGGCATAGTGGCTGCCACTTCCGCAGGCACAGTTACAGGGGTTCCTGGAGCTCTGGACAGGGTTGGGGAGAGGGAGATGGGGGCAGAGCTGGGGGCAGCAGCAGCAGGCACTGGGAGTAGAGGGACAGGGGGACTTGGGGCTGTTTCTCCACTAGCTAACACTGCAGCCTCCCGCTCCTTCAATCGCCTAAAGCGGGGAGGTTTATCTTGTCTGGGGGGTCGTGCTGGTCTGGACCGACGAGGCCTTTCTCTACTATTCTGAGGTCCCCCGTCCCCAAATTTCTTGCAATCAGACTTAGGGGGTCGTCGGTCAGAGGCAGGATTGTCATATCTTTGTGTGGACTCAGTGTCCTCAGGCCTGAATGTCTCCATTGGTTTAGAGGGCCACTGAGAAGAGGACTCTCTAGCTCCTGGCCGTCTAAGAGGACCTGCGCGAGGGCCGCCGCGTTCCCTTGCTCCACCTCGTCTACTGTATAGTCCTCCTCTTCCTCGCCGAGAGGGCTCTCCTTTAGGAAGGAATCCTGGCTTGGGTCTGCTTTCATCGTCCCCTCTGGGTCCGACCCTGTCTCCCATGTGAGGAGGTCCAAAGCCTGGCTTGTGGGGCCCAGACCGGGCCTCCCCAGGGAGCTCTCGTCTCAATGGACGGCTAGGTTTGGTGCTAGGCTCACGGTCAGAGGGTCCAGTGTCACTGGCAGACTCTCTCCCACCTTCACTTTCAGAATCTGTGTCTGAACCGCGGCGCCGTCTACGTTTTGGTATAACTTCAAAGTCTGAGCTCTCACTGCGAGTTTCGCTTTCTTCCCTGTTGCGAAAGGCAGCAGCACCTCCAGCAGAAGGTAAATCAGAGCGTGAACGGGGCTCTCGGTAATTGTACTCTGCCCGGCTTCGACCACGACTCCCCCTGCATCGGCCACCGTAAGTCCCCCGGTAGCTCCGTCCTCTGGAGTAATACTCCCCTCGACCACGTCCTTTGAAATTTGAGTCCATAGGCCACTCTTTATCTCTGTCTCTGTCTTTGTCTTTGTCCATTTCCTTCTCCCTCTCACGTTCCCGCTCTCTCTCCTCCCGTCGGTAGGCACGTGGAGGAAGATTGGACTCTTTCCTGAAGGGCAGTTTGGGTTCTGGATGTTTGTCATTGCTGGGCGGTTTGTCTGCTTTCTCCTCCTGAGAGGAAGAGGTGGGAACCACAGATGAAGGCTGCGAGTCTCTGACTCTCTGATGGCCAGTCGGTGTTTCCTCGGCCTCAGCGGCTTCTCTCTTCCCCTCAGCGGCTTCTCTCTTCCCCTCGCCCTGAGGTCTGGAGCCCTCGGACACAGCGGCAGCTGCAGAGGGAGCTTTGGATGACTGATCCTTTTTGGACCGGTCTCCTCTATCCCCTCTCTCGTGACGCTTCTCTCTCTCTTCTCTTTGCTCTCGCTCTTCTTTCATGTCCCTTAAGACAGGCTTCTTAATTGGCCCAGACCTGCGGAGAGGCCTCTCTCCCCCTGGTCCTTCTCTGCGTCCGGCCCCTGATCTTCCACCCCAGCGCAGCTCAGCTTTCTGCTTGCTAGGGGCTGGCAGAGGCAGCTTCTCTTGTTTGTGTAATCCATCAGCAGGAGGGGTTGCCCGGTTGCTAGTCACCGCAGCCTGGGGGTAGAGTTCATTCTGGGGCTTATCATCAGCCCGTTCTCCTGTGTCCTGTAGCTCTAGTGATTTTGTTCCCAGGGATAGTCCATCAAACCTAGGCTCATCCAACTTGAGGGAGTGGCTGGAGCCCTGGGAGACACTCCTCTGGAGCATAGCCTGACCAAGAGCTTCCACCTCTTCTCCACTGGGTAGTCCTGACTCCTCAGGATCAAAGGCTGAGCTTACAGGGACGCGGTCTAGAGGGCCTGACGCATCCTCTGGGCCCTGGGAAAATGCCGACAGGGACTCCGTAGGGTCCTGGAAGAAGTTACTTTTATGAGAGTCCAATGCACTGTGGTCCTGGGGATACATAGCTGGGAGACCCCTGTCCAGATCCAAACCAGAGTCCATCCTGTAGAGAAACAATTGTTATTGGGTCATGTAAGGAAAATAAAAGATTTTTATTATATTGCCATTAATTTATTTTTACCTCGGCTCCTTGTTATCATCCCGTCCTTTTGGAGGAGTTACAGACGGTAACGGCTCTGATTGTGGGTACGGCTCCGACCCCCATACCATCCGCGAGTCTGACGGCAGGCCATGGTCACGAATTGGTCGGGTTAGATGGTCAAAGGAGTCAGAGCTGGAGCTTGAGTTGTCACCGGGCTCTCTGCGCACAATCTGCTTAGGAGGCATCCTCCCTGGAGAGGACAAAACAGAGTGACTTTAAACAGGTTGTCTGCCACATCTGTCAGCTTCTTGGTACATTAATCACAAACAAAGATACTCATACATTCTCCATTTCCACATAACTCCCTACCAGGGTGAATGTTAGTTGGCATGTCCATGGGAGGGCGTCCTGACATCATGCGTGGGTCCATGTAGGACTGCATCATGAGCCAGCGGGGGTCAAACCCCATGGAGGCCAGGTGCTGGTGATGGGGGCCAATGGGTTGATACATGGAGCGGTGTTGTTGCTGTTGTTGCTGTTGTTGCTGCTGCTGCTGCTGCTGTTGCTGCTGCTGCTGGGGAGCTGGAACGCCGCCCCCACCTGATGGAGACACGGAGCCCCCACTCTGGTGTTGCTGTTGTTGCCATTGTTGCTGCTTCATCTGCTCCTACAAGACCAACAGGAAATAGTAACAAAGAAAAGTTAAGATCAATATAGCTAGTTTGTTTTCAATGTTGTACATTACATCGTAAGTGGATGCTTTTGTATTACTGATGGCTCAACGTCATATCTGCTTGTTCTGACTAGGGCTGCAACTAATGATTATTTTCATTATCGATTAATCTAGAAAATAAGCGGCAAATTAATCTGTCTTTAAATGTCTTGTTTTGTCAGTCCAAAACCCAAAGATATTCAGTTAATATGATATAAAACACAGAAAAGAACGAAATCTCCATATTTGAGAGGCTGAAAACTGAATTTTGTGCCATTTTTGCATGAAAAATTACTTTTAACAATTAATCAATTATCAAAATAGTTACCAGTTATTTTTCTGTTGATCGACTAATCGTTGCAGCTCTAGATCTGACAGCACAATGTTTTGAAAATTCCCACCTATGATCACTATTTGCTCCAACCCAAGCAAATATGTCACAGCACCTTTGCCCAGGTGTTCACATACTGCACAGTAATACACTAATGCTATTAGGTACACCTGTACTTCTACTATGACTAGTCAACATGTCCATTGTGGAAAGGTCTAACTAACCTTTAATGTTATTTTCTTATGTTAACTTTGAAAGAGTAAATGTGCATTATCATGTCTCCTACTAGCCGCTGACACACCCACATATTAAGACTTAGCAAGCAACTTCCCAGCCGTTATGAACTAAAGAAGCCAGATGTGGACATCCTTACCTGCTGTCTAAGGAAACGAGGAGGCAAAGACTTTTGAAACTGTTTGGAATAGCCTGAGGTAAGAGAGGGACGCATAGCAGCTGCTGCTTCTCCTTCCAGCTGTGGTGGTGCCACGGGGGCTTCCTCACCACTGGGGGGGTCCATGTGAGGCAGAGACAGGTGGGGCTCATCCACTGCAAGATAAAAAAAACATCAGGCATCTATGACTGAAAGAATGGCAGTTGTTCGCAACTATACAATGATCATTTACATGCAACCTTGTTAAAAAAAAAAAAAAAAGGGTCCGAACTAGCTCACCTCTGTTGTCCTCTATGTTGAAATAGTCGCGGATAGGCACTGTTGTCCTGTCTACCTGGTTCTCCTCCATCAGGGGGCTGACCTCAACCAAGGAGCTCTCTCCCTCGCTCTGAGGCTCTGGATCTACAGACACAGGTCTCTGGATGGGGGGGCTGGGCTGACGAGGCAATTGAACCTCCTCCTCTACACTTGGTTCTACTAGCTCTCGTTCTCGCTCGATCCTCTCCCCGTCTCGATCCTCCATCTCAGGTAAAGGAGCTTGCATGATTGGGACCGGTGATTGTGAAACTGGGATCGACGGAACAGGACTGGATACAGGAGCCGGAGCTGATGAGGACTCTTCCTCTGGGGCAGCTCCTGCTTCATCATTGGTGGTCTGAGCGAGGGCAGATTGGCCCTCAGTTGCCTGGCGGTGTTTTTCATTGAGACGTTTAAGTTTTTCAGCACAAGCAGCAAGCCGCTGTTCTTCCATCCGCCGTTCCTCTTCTTCTCTCCGCCGTCTCGCTCGTTCTACAGCTTCAGAAACTTCTGCAGGCTTCTTGCGCTTCTGTCGCCAGGCCTCAGGGTCCTCATCAGCACCAGGTGCCGCTGCAGCCTGTGGTTTGGGCCCACGTGGAGCTCCGCCACCAACAGAACGAGTGCCGCCCTGGAGAGTAGAGAAATAAGTACAGATAGACTCTCATCACCTTGCTGTTAAAATAAACAGTGCAGACATGATGGCTAATTCATATCCAGCTTTACCTGGTAGTCCTGTGGAGCAGCTGACTTATTGTACTGCCCCATACTGCCAGGTGATGGCGCTCTGGGATCTCCGTCGGCCCATGAGGTTTTACTGCCCCCACGGTCCTCAGTGCCCTCCTTCCAGCCCTCCTGACCGTCTGGTGGTCGAGATCTTATACGCTCCACTTTACCCATCCATTCCCTGAAAATAAAGTCAATACAGTTAAGTAAAAACAAAAAGAATCACAGGTTATTCCAACTGACAATCTCCTCAGTTAACTAGCTCTCCTAAACTCATTCACTTCAACCTCAGGCTGCACATCATCACAAATACTCTCACTGTAGTACACACAAATTGGCTTTGATAACTTCCATCATTTCTGAATCCTTTCACTCAGTATAAACTATTTTGGCACCTTGGCACCAAGGCTGCCATGCAATATAACCATATGATTCTGAATGTATAATTGTGGTATGTTAAATCATCTATTAGACAGTGTGTTATATCTGCAATATATGGATGTCCATTGTATTTTGTCCTGTTCTGGAAGCCGTTTCACAAAACATACAATACTAACATGTCACATTTATTGAGTAGATGAACTATATCATTAACTGTGTCTCTTTTTCCATGTTTAGTCCATTTAATACAAATCACATATTTCCCATTACTATCAACCATGTGCCAAGGCAAACCATAAGGATTTTGATTTTTTTTGTGGATTTGAGGCAGCCATGCCTCTGCATTCATGTGTGTATACAGCAAAGAAATTAACTTGCAAAGACTGAAATGTTTTAAAACAGAAGAAGGAAGCGCTGCTTGGTTCTGGTGGCTCACACGACAGGTGCTCTTTAGTAAGGCAGGTAAAAGTACATGAAACAGAATCCAGGAAGTCTTGCTGGATAAATCGTCCTCAAGTGGTGAAGACAACCATAAAAAAAAAACTAAGGCACTCCGTCATCAGGTGAAAAATGATATAGTGATAGTGCCTTAGTTTTTTTCCATGGTACTTTGCACCACATGAGGACGATTTATCCAGCAAGACTTCCTGGATTCTGTTTCAAAGACTGAAATGTGTTTAATAGGAAACTCATCAACTCATTTATTATTGCCAAAGATATACCATCAAGGTAATGCAGTTGCAGGTAAAAAAAATGCACTGGATTTCCATATCACAATGATATAATTTCATAAAACAAACTGATGAATGCATATCACAAGTTTAAAAGTCTCCAAAAGTCTATTTTGAGACACTAATAACTTAAGGCATGCTTTGAAAAATGAATGTCAGTAATGTAAATTATACATATTTTGGAAATGAATTGGCTAAATAAAGAACCACAGAAGTGTTTTTCTGTAGTACTGAAGCACAGAAGTTAAATAGTGAATGCAAGTCTTGGAAAGTTAAAATTTAAATACTCACCAGTTTTCTCTTTTGTCTTTAGCAGCTTGGTTCTCCTCGTCATCGCTGAAGTTTAGTTTCTCAGTGTAGTCCACCTCCATCTGAGCTCCTGGAGGGCAGAAGACACAGGGTTGATAAGATACAAGAACTACTGTGAAATTACCTTTTTTTTCTCGACTAATTAGTTAAACGCTGAAGTTCATAAGTATGGCTACTAACCTGCCCAGCCCTCATCAGTATCAGTGTCTAAGTTGTCCAGCTCTTTAAGTTCTGTTGCGCTGATGATAGAGGGTCTGTCTGGGTCCTGGTGCCAGGACTGAGGGTGAGCCTGCTGGGGTCGTGCTGAACGAGGACCCCTGACCACCCAACAGAGAAAAAAAGAGGAAAGTTCATTATGGCACCTGGTCTAGTACATTAACAACTGCCTCTACTCAACTCTATACGAGGAAGTAAGATATGAGGGCAGTATTATGTGCACAGGACCGAAAACATGTAAGATTCCTTTTATACTGATATGAATGGTGTGCTTCTGTGTGATCTTATGACATCTCGTATTTGTTGTTTAGGAAACTTTTTAATTGCCTTTAAAGTGAGTAATTGTTTTGTTAATTATCAATTTCAGAGTATATTGCGTTTGTGCAATGATACATTTTTTGATTTGTATTTAATTGTATCTTTTATTTTGCTTTAACCCAAGTATATAGGGCTTAGTCATGAAGATGTGAACTCACTTTGCTCCATCTTGTGGTACAGGGTATCTGAAGTTTCCTTGCCCTGGGCCAAAAGTCATTTGAGGATAGGCGTGGAACATCTAGAAGACAAAGACAGCAATGATCACGCAGGCTCATGAAGAGATAAACACAACAACTTAAGACTGTAAATATGATGTGCTCATGTGGTCTGTGAAGAATAGGAAACTGAGACTTACGTAGGGTGGCATCATGCTCCTGAAAGCAGGGTCGAAGTGGGTTGGCACCCCAGCAGGAGGCTGCTGCCCCCCATTAAGTTTAGGCTGAGGAGGCGGGGCCGAGGGGGGCAACCTCTCCCTGCCATCCCTCTTCTCCCTCTGGACGTCAGCGGTTACGTTTCGTCCAGGCTCATCAGCTTCCCCTGCTGGTGTAGAGGTACCAAGGGCCGTACTACCCTCCTCCGGAGCCCTGTTGTCCATCTCAGGGGGGCTGGGTGCAGTGTTCAAATTCCTGCCACCGCCCTCACGCCAACTGCCAACATCTACCACGACAGGAGGAGGAGAGGTATTTATTGTTTACGAAGTCAAGTCAATCACTGAATGATGTTTATGTGCATGAGTGTGGCCATACTTTGAGGTCTGAGGCTGGGGCCTGGTCCATAAGGCTCCTCTTCTTGACCGTCCCCTTTCTCCACCTCACCAGCCGCCTGCAAGCTGGGAAACTCCTGGTGAAAATGGCTGCTCACCCGAGGAGGAGCACCTGTACAATACAAGCACATTATAATGAATGCACAGAAATACCAAGATTGAATATAATACAGTGATACAGAAAGGTCTAATCCTCAGTTGGTGTACAACACCCCTTCCAACCCAATATCATGGTCCACGCAGACTGTAATGTTTGAGTGCTGTAAACCAATTGAGGATTGTGCCTTTGTTTCTTTTGACACAAGTAGGAAATGTAATGGATAGTGTTCACAACCTTCAACATAAATGCCAAGAAGGACCATAGCTGATCTGTGTTTATGAGTAGGTGTCATGCTTAGGGAGCAAGTGAAGAGCATATTTACCGTCTGGCTGCGTTGGCTTGCTGTTGGCCCAGGAGCGGCTGCCCACAATAGAAGGCTCTGGTGGTGGGAGCACTACTGGTTTGATCGGGGGTGGGGGCGTCTCCTGTTGCCTGTGGCGCATAAAAACAGGACAGTTTCAAACAACACTCCTGATTTGAAACTTGGATAACAGACTCCTCTAGTTTAAAACGCTTCCAGTTATTCTGTAGTGCTTAACATAAACTTTAATTTAAAGAAGGACAGTAACAAAAGGGGCGGTGCTTTGTTTCAGTGTTTATGCACTAAACGTTCACACACACACATGTGCAAAAGTTATTGAATTTACCTCTCCTCCCCTCCCTCAGGCCGAGATGCCCAGCCACTACCGTCTTTGGGGACGATGTTGACGTTGGGGTCGTTTCCCTTGTTCTCTGCCTTCAGGCTGGGCAGGTTGGCCGGAGGGGGCATGCGCCGGCTGGCAGCAACTTTGCCCAAACTTTGGAGCCCATGTCTGGCAGCCACTGGGATGAAGAAACATTTCACACGTAAGAGAACAGCAAGATCAGGGGTTTTTAAGAAGGTCAGGAAAAGCACTTTATCATCCTTAAAGATTATATTATATCGATCCACTGAACTCTGAAGACAAAACAAGCTATTCACATTTACTGGAACTACAGTCCACTCATTAGTTATCGGATGCAATAGTGTGCAAGACTAACAGGGAACAATAGTGGGGGCTTACCTGCAGTTTTCTGGGTTTCCAGAGATTTGCCCTTGTAGGTATTGAAGAGGCTAAGGGTTGCATACTTTGTTTTGCCATCCTTTGCCTTGGTGCTTTGCCCTGACTTCTCGGACATTTCGCTTGAAACTCATTGAGTCTGGTCCTTTGGCCTCGCCCCCAGAACCAGCCTCCTATAGACCAAGGGTGAGAGAAAAACAAGAACACAAAGGGTGATGAGGTTATTGACTCTGGAACATTAGATCATAACAGATATCTCTGAACCCCCTTTCATATTCACCAACACCTGAGTCTGATGTTGGTTTACAATGCCTACTCAGAGGGGTAGCAAGAAACACAAGGCAGTAAGTGAATTAGAGTGAGCAGTACCATGGACAGAGATACAGCATGTTTGGGGCTGCAGTCTTTCCTAAGTCACACAGAGGTCATTTATTATTAACGGAGCGGTGGTGAAACAGTGTCTGTGACTATGTGTGTGTGTGTGTGTTGGGAGGAGGTGACAGCTCTGATGAGCTCAGGCTCTAACTGCAACTTGGCCTTGGAACGCCTTGCAAAGGAACATCCACTTAAAGGAAAAGTCCTTTCGTTTGAAAACAACCTTTTATTTTGTAAAAATGACAACCCAAACCATGACAATAAAGCCCAGATTGCAATTTCTTTTTCTCTTTAAATAGGAGTAGTGATGCTAGCCAATACAGCTTCTTAGTAGTTGTCGACAAAAATATTAACACGATAACGCAAAATTCTTTGTAACGCCACTAATTTCTTTAACGCATTAATACAATCGATCTTTCAGAGGTAGTAACTGGCTCAGAGCCAGGCTAGAGTGAAGATAGATGAATCAAATTAAACTATAAAACCTAAGGAATCCATTGGTACCAACCATGTCATACTAGCTTGTTGCGAAGGAGGCTAAATAACACTCCAAACTCAGGCTACATTTTGGCGAGGAAAAACTGTCATCGAAAGGTCCCTTAACTTCTCGGCTCAAGACGTGAATGTAAATGGGTTCTATGGGTACCCACGAGTCTCCCCTTTACAGACATGCCCACTTTATGATAATCACATGCAGTTTTGGGGCAAGTCATAGTCAAGTCAGCACACTGACACACTGACAGCTGTTGTTGCCTGTTGGGCTGCAGTTTGCCATGTTATGATTTGAACTATTTTTATGCTAAATGCAGTACCTGTGAGGGTTTCTGGACAATATCTGTCATTGTTTTATGTTGTTAATTGATTTTCAATAATAAAGATATACATTCAGTAAATTTGCATAAAGCAGCATATTTGCCCACTCCCATGTTGATAAGAGTATTAAATACTTGACAAATCTCCCCTTAAGGAATTATTTTGAACAGATAAAAAATGTGCGAATAATTTGCAATTAATCGCGATTAAATATTTTAATCGATTGATAGTTTTGTGGGATTCTGCCATAAGAAAAAACATATTCTTAAAATTAGCTATTGTCTGATTTTAATCCTTAAATTTGGAAAAACAAAATTAACATATTTGTGAGAGTTTCAGTTTGTATTGTAAAGGCATCAGTATCTTCTTTACACTGATGTACACTTGCTGCAGAGGCACAAAAACAATTTGATGCACAAATTGTTTTAGTGCCTCTGCAGCAGGTGTCCAAAGTGTCCATTAAGAGTACGGAGAGCACAGTGCCGTAGCTTGTGTGCACTTCTTCAAATGAGTAACAAAGTAATGGGATAATGCAGGCTACAGTATGTGGATGCTCTCTCTTCGAATCTTCCCCGACATTTTTCCAGTTCTGGTAGTAGTTGTTGATCGCTGAAAGCAGAGGAATGGTGACACTTTGATGCATTACCACCACAATGGAGGCTTTCGGCCTGAGAATCTGCAGATACACTCTCCAGCTGTCTGAAAATAGCACTAAAGCTGGGCCCAGACTACAAGAGATTTTCAAATTTGAAGAGGTTTTCACCGGTCTCAGTCTTTTAGCCAACAGAACATACATTCTGACAAAGTAGTCCTGTTGACCTAAGTGCTGTCACAAACTTGCCCACAGAGTACCTTCAACACAATGCTTGTTGATTTGTGTGCACTCTGTACAGTGTAACAATAAAAAGACAAGATAAAAATGATATGGATGAAGCTGTAGTTGAAAACCGGGCTGAGTGTGGTGGCTTCTAAATTTGGCAGAGCGGCAGACACAATTTATGAAAAATTGACAAGTGAAACAGTCACATTTATCATCATTATAAATCAATGTCTCTAGTAAAATTTTGTCATGTGCAGCAGTGATGCTTGACAGGACGTGTGGAGGAAAACAATTTGAATGCAGCAGAAACACTTCATCATTTTTAAGTACTCTGTAAGCTGCATCCCTGCAGCGGGTCTAGCAAAGTAGTAGTAGTCTCTTGGCAATTGAGGGTGTCTGTCTGGGACTCCCACACACCACAGAACACTTACTGATCATATTTAACATATTAAACATGATTCTCTTCTTGCGGAAAGTCAGATTAAGGATTATGGCGCAGAGGTTGGGTGGAGGGACTGTGTGCAAAATAGCGCAGGGATAGAGGAATATGGGATGTATAATGTGTTTGAAATAAGGGAGCAAACAGGAAGAGGAAACTCTGATAAGAGTCCAACCAGCCCAAATGACAACAGTTCTACTTCCTCTGTGCAAAGATAAGATCCACCTATTATGTTACCTATTCAGTGCCATCGATAGTCCACAGGGGAACCCTGGGGCCCAATGTCACCTGGGGATGAGCCATGATCCACACAGAATGGGCCAATCTCTGACTCCATCTCTTAAACTATCAACATATAGTCAACGAGTGCAAATGGGAGGGACCCTGGACTCCCAATTTGAAGCATTTACAGATGTTTGTATCAAAACATTGAAAGAAAAAGACCCAAGAATGCATACAATAGCATCCAAGCCTCAACCAGCTCAGCCCGACCTCCAGCATGACCCCGCACCCCTGCAACTACTTCTGCATCAAAGTCCATCCATCAAAGTAAGCCCTTTTTTAAAAAATACTCACAAAACACCAACATTTGTTTGTTTCTGCTGCGCAAGAACTAGTTTGTGTGTGAGTTAGGGCTGCACAATGAATCGAATATTACGTGAATTACGATCACAATTTTGGCTTCCCACAATTAAATGAATGACATTTAAAATGCGTGCTCTGCTCATAGAGAAATCTGCTGCATATCAAATCAAGCTCTTCCTAAACTACCAGCCAGCCATCAGCCGGTGATCGAGATGTTTTGGCTTCACTTTCGGGTATTGTCATAATTTATACAACCAATGTGTTAATGATTAAATTGATAGCACAAAAAATGTTTATCTAGCTCTTAATGTTGCTATTTTTGCTCTCGAAGTGCACCAGATTAAAGCATTTAACTTTAAAATGTAGCTTACAAAAGGGGGAGAGTGAATATTCCTGTATTTTTTCATATTGCAATATTTATAGCCCAAAGAAAATTGCAATGTCAGTTTTTTCCAACATTGTGCAGCCCTAATTTGTACATTAACAGGAATGTAGCACAGCATGGAAGTGAAAGCAGTGCTCTGTTTATTTTAATGTGAAAGCGTAATAAAAATATGTCATCGCTAAAATCGATGAATAATTGTGATATCAATATTGATCAAAATTATTGTGATTATCATTTTGGCTATAATCGTGCAGCCCTAGTGTGAGTGTGCATGTGTAAAGAATGCTCCTCACAGATTTAGTGAAACCAATACGGCTGGCATTTTCCATCCATCAAACCATGCGGCCAGTAAAGTTACATTCCTGTCTTGGTGATGATACTAGCAGTACGATATCAAGTGTCCCGCTTTCACAGTTTGTGCATGATTATTGTTCACTTTAACAATGACTGTTTCTGACACACACTTACACAAAAAGTTAGTGCCCAAATAGCCCATTACGACTTCCTTTTGCATTAGGATCTACTTCCTGGACGAACCTGTGAGTCGGCTCAGATGACTCACCTGTGTACAGTGATCATGCACCCCAATCTTTTGTTTACAGTGGGTCATGGGACTGACCTGTCTAACGCAACAGTGAAGTCACAGAATGAGAAGTCATGTAGATGGCCTAAATGATGGGTGCTGAAAGAACAGGCTTGTATTTCATTGTCCCTGTTGGTTTGTATTGTCATGCGTTCTCCAGTGAAGAACTCTGGTCCAAAATCTCTACAGTGACAACGGTGAGTATATTATGTTTATCACCTTTAGGAATACTAGCCAAAACTACAACAATAAGACTAAGGTTGTAATTTTAGTTATGCATACAGACTACTGATCCTGGCCTGTAAATAGAAAATATATTGTTGTATGCATTACTTGAACTGATTAGCACGCATTTAGCATCTGCCAACTAATCTTCACTTTGGTCAGGGTCAATTCAAGGGGCTTCTGCTAACAAAAAAGCATGGAAAAAGACGAGCATTGGCAGCCACTTAAAGTTTATTGTGGTTCTCCAACGCCACGCCATCAATACCACTGAGATGGTCTCCCCTGGGAGTTGTTGGTAATTTCATTAAGCACATGAGGAACTGAAAGGTGGGTATGTTTTCATTCATTGATTGGACGCGTAAATGCTTAAATTGATTGCTCAAATTAAACATTTGTTACTGAAAATGCCAGTTATACATGGAAACACTTTAGGGGACTAACCAATGCAGTGTATAACATGTAAAGTTTGATATCCATCCTTGTTAAAGTCAGTTTATCGCAAAGAGAATCACAATACAGAAATATTTAGTGTCTCTTTTTTCTTTAACTCTTTCCTAAAGATACTTCTATCTCCAGCTATAGATATCTGATCAGCCCATGTCATTGTTCAGGCCAATCAATAAGTACTACTCCAATCAATATATGCAAATTTCCTCCCTAAATACTAGACAGATGCCGACTCATGTCTAATCATGGATGCATATGTATAAAACAATACCATGTCGCCTATTAGTAATCCCTCTTGGTGGTTTCCTCATCTGCAAATAGAGTCTATATGAATCACTTTGAGTCTTTCACACCCCAATCCTGCCATGCCAAGCTCCTACAATGTACAGACTCACACAGTAAAAAAACAAAACATGCTGGTCTTTTAAGACCACATCTGTTGGATCTGCAAGACATATTTACTGTATATTTGTATTCTGGGGGTATCGTTCCTATGCAGAGGGTAGTTTAGTTTATTTATTGACTACACTGAGGGCGTTTTATATTTTAATAATTTATTTATTTATTGTGTTGAGTTGAATGTGCTATATGCTGTGCTTATTTTGTACTGTAATTACCTTGTGCCTTTTCTACCTTTTTTCTTTTCTTAAAGCTGATTCGGTGTAAACTGCTCAGAATTCCAATGTACTTATAGGTGCAAATAAAACTCTTGAATCTTCAATCATGACTGAGATGGAAAGCACGGTGCTAATCTGTACAGAAGACTTCACAATAAATCAGCATACATTTAGACCCATTCTGGAAAAAAAATGAGCCAAATGTATAATATCAGATTGTTTGTGGTTTCCACATCTGCAAATAGAGTCTATATGAATCACTTTTGAGTCTTTCACACCCCAATCCTGCCATGCCAAGCTCCTACAATGTACAGACTCACACACAGTAAAAACAACGTGCTGGTCTTTAAGACCACATCTGTTGGATCTGCAAGACATCATGACTGAGATGGAAAGCACAGTGCTAATCTGTACATAAGACTTCATGAAAATTAAGAATAACTCATCATACATTTAGACCCATTGGTATGTTTCATTCATTGATTGGACGGACGTGTAAATGCTTAGATTGAATGCACAAATTAAACATCTGTTACTGAAAATGCCAGTTATACATGGGAACACTTTAGGGGACTAACCAATGCATGTGTATAACATGCAAAGTTTGATATCAATCCTTGATAAAGTCAGTTTATCGCAAAGAGAATCACAAT
The DNA here is from genome assembly GCA_916700995.1 of Hozukius guyotensis. Classification (NCBI taxonomy): domain Eukaryota; kingdom Metazoa; phylum Chordata; class Actinopteri; order Perciformes; family Sebastidae; genus Hozukius; species Hozukius guyotensis. The sequence goes on along the minus strand of CAKALU010052531.1, from coordinate 4,331 downwards.
ACAGGAATATTTAGTGTCTCTTTTCTTTAACTCTTTCCTAAAGATACTTCTATCTCCAGCTATAGATATCAGATCAGCCCATGTCATTGTTCAGGCCAATTAATACGTTTTTACTCCAATCAATATATGCAAATTGCCTCCCTAAATACTAGACAGATGCCAACTCATGGATGCATATGTATAAAACAATCCCCCTGGTGGTTTCCACATCTGCAAATAGAGTCTATACCACATCTGTTGGATCTGCAAGACTTCATGAAGCATGGTGCTAAACTGTACATAAGACATGAAAATCATGATAATAAAGAATAAATCAGCATGCATTTAGACCCATTCAGGGGGAAAAAAAGAGCCAAATGTATAATATGGTATTGTTTCTGTAAATCACTGATTGATGGAGTCCGCAGGCCATCCTTTTCTCCATGAATCAAACCACACTGGTGTAGCTGGGTGGCTCATCTCATACCGGCAGAAAGGAGGCCTTTCTTTGCCCTGAACTCAACCAAAAAATAACACCTTAATTATGCAAAAGTTGAACACAAAAACGTGCACAATATAATCAACTCAACACATATGAAGATGCCACATGGAGCTGTTGGAGAGAGCAGGCCTCCAGCTTGCATAGTTTCGTTTCGCCATCACATCCTCATCCTCCTCTCTGTGGTCAAAGCATGCTAACCAGAACCAGCTAACCAGGTTGTGCAGCCTCTGTGGGATAAACTTTACATTATTTCCTTATTGTTTAACATGTAAACCAACCTGCCAGCGGTGTTGCCTTCTTTGTCCTTTCTGCTTGTTGTGTGGGCCTGACTTTGAGATCAGATTTCGGCCTGGTTTTGTGTCTGGCCGGCGGATTACAAAAGCTAGCTGTTAGCCTGTTAGCTCAGTGAAGCTAACACCTCTCTCTCTGTCTCCACTTCTCGGCTCTACTTTAACCTCTTTACCGTCTTCTTTGGCCGGTTCGGAGCTCCTGGTCTGTTCGGCTGGTACTGTGTGAGCCGGTACTCGGTGGTCCGGTGGTTCCGTGTCTGTTAAACCTCCCGGTATCTCCGGTATCTCGTGTCGGACCGTTTTTCTTCTAGCTGTGTGTGAGTGTGAGGCGCCGCGGCCTGTCGCACAATCAAAGATGGCAGACTGCGAGTTGCCAGATTTATCGTCTCATCCCCCTTTCGGACTCGAAGCACCCCTTGTGCGAAGGTGCTCTGTTCAGTCACACACATCTGTCACCAAACATGTCTCATTGAAAAGAAAGAAGGGTCAGCCACCTGGATTCAGCTTGATTTATAATGGCATTTAATGACATCCTGCACAAAATCACAATTTATTTAATTTTGTTTTATTTGTTTAATAATTATATGATGCTGTGCAATAATTATAATTATATAATTATATAATTATTTGACAGACACTTTGTGCAATAATCTGGCAAAACTGTCATCTCATCAATATACATATTGTATTTTTATATTTTATATTGTATTATATTTTATATATATATATTTTTTATATCTATATTGCACTATCTCTTTTTTTATAGTATTATCTTTTTTTAGCACTTGTGGGATTGTAACAATCTAATTTCGTTGTACTACACAATGACAATAAAGGGCTTGAATCTTGAATAAAAAAGTAGTAGACATCCATATATGTAAATAGACAAAGTTAAATGGAATTAAGATTCACATTATAATATCATCAATAAAAACTCATTATTAGTAAGCAATTTGCTCTGTCTCATTGAAAGAAGGGTCAGCCACTTAGATTCAGCTTTATTTATAATGACATTTAATGGCATCCTGCACAAAATTGCACACCGGCAATATTTGCACTATCTGATTATATCATGTTTATTTTTGTTTATAGCTTATATTGTATATTGGTAGAATTTAAAAACACCAAAATACATGTTATCAAGAGCTTGTTATCCTTAGAACATTTTAAAAGGAAATTATCGTCACATTTAATTCATGATGTCTAATTATCCTTTGATATGTTTTGATATATTTTCTTTTCTTCTGTACTGTTTTTTGTATGTAATTCATTGTTTTTATTGGATTGTTTTCCACTGTTTTGTAAGGTTTTTCTGCACATTTTGTGTACTTCTTGTTGTTGTTCAACTTTTGTTGTATTTTTAAAATTAATGTTAGTTTAGATCTTTCTTTCTTTTTTGTTTTTGTTTTTGTTTTCTCCTGGGGTTGTTATGTGGTTCCTTTGTATAAGCCTGTGGCTTCTTGACCTCTCCTGACACATTTCTTGTTTTTTTTCATTGACTGGCTTTTGTGCAGTTTTATATACTGTATGTGCAAATAAATAAATAAATAAATAAAATTTCAATTTTTTTGTTCTTATTTTATTCTAACGTTTTTATCTATTCTTTTGTTATTATACTGCTTATTTGCACCAACAAAACCAAAGCAAATTCCTAGTGTATACCTCTTACACCTGGCAATAAACACGATTCTGATTCTGATTCTGAAAATCACAATTTAATTTTTATTTTTTTAAATTTGTTTACACATATAAAAAGGTACAAGTTGATATTACATAAACAACAACAAATGTGATGGAGAGGTGCAAAAAACTCTCGGTGGGGCTTGATCAGGGCACTCTCCAATGCATACCTTAATCAATTTTAGAAAGAGAATAAATTATTAAAAAGAATGGTAAAGAGAGAAAAAATAAAGAAAAAGATAAGATTACACACACTAGATTAGAGTAGAGTAGTAGACATCCATATATGTAAATAGATAAAGTTAAATGGAATTAGGATTTACATTATAATATCATCAATAAAAACTCATTATTAGTAAGCAATTTGCTCAGTCACACATCTGTCACCAAACATGTCTCATTGAAAGAAGGGCCAGCCACATAGATTCAGCTTTGTTTATAATGGCCATTAGTGGCATCCCGCACAAAATCACAATTGTTAAAAAACATTTTCAAATTTGTTTACACATATAAAAAAGGTACAAGTTGATATTACATAAACAACAACAAATAAGATAAGATCCATATACATCCATATATGCAAATAGACAACGTTAAATGGAATATTAAGATTCACATTATAATATCATCAATAAAAACTCATTATTAGTAAGCAATTGCTTGCTTATGGTATCTTTTGGGCTAGGGGAGTGACTGTATTAATTTAAACAAGGTTGTAGTGTCAAAGTCAGGTGTATGCTGTTGCTGGGAGTCCTCTTGACTAATTATTTTTGGACATTCACAGGTAACAGTTTTGTAGCTGAGGTGTTGAAGTGTGCAACCACACAAACACAGCATGAATTAACAAAATATATCCTCACATATTATGTCAAATCTTTGACATCCCTCAAATAACATTCTTATCATGGGCATGAGAAAACCTGGCAACCCAAATGTTAACGAGTCACGCGTGCATGATTCTTCTTCCGGGGTCTACCGGTGGTGCACGAGGAGCGGTGAGTTTAAAGACTGATAAAATACAGTTTAAAGTCTATCTATCTATCTATCTATCAATCTATCTATCTATCTTATTTATCTATCTATCTATCTATCTATCTATTTATCTATTTATCTATCTATCTATCTATCTATCTATCCATCCATCCATCCATCCATCATCCATCCATCCATCTATCTGTTTCTGAAATAAATAAATAAGTAATTAATTAATTGCTTAATTAATTAATTAATTAATTAATTAATTAATTAAGTCTATCAATCAATCAATCAATCAATCTATCTATCTATCTATCTATATATATATATATCTATTTCTGAAATAATTAATTACTTAATAGCTTAATTACTATGATGTGTTTTTGCAACACCATTATGATAACTTCTGTTATAATTTGTTCAGGGCTTTCTGCCAATTATTTGAATAATGAGTTTATTGTTTTAAAGTTGATGCACTTACTGAAAGTCAGCATTAAACAGGTAATTTTAAATTAGGATATTGGTATTAACATGATTCAAAGTAACATGTGTTTCTGTTTATCACTATGAAACAGGTCTGAAATATTTATGTTAAAAAGTTTTTCAATACAAATAGTTCCAATGGCTAAGAGTACAAATTAACCATCTGCTTAATTACGATTGTTAATTATGATTAATTGTTATGATTGTTATGGGGTCATAATGTTCTACCCTATAAGAGGTACCACTTTATTATTTGATATTGACAAAGCCAATGATGAACTTATGGTGCTGATGCTATTTGTATTTGATATTGTTTGTGTAGTTTACATTGTTTACATATTCACCTGAGTACTTGACTGCTGGAAACTGTATCTTTCATTCATATTATATATATATATATATATATATATATATATATATAT
>CAKALU010052530.1:0-20985 GCA_916700995.1 Hozukius guyotensis | reverse complement strand
GAGGAGGGAGAGAAGAGGGAGAGAAGAGGGAGAGAGTAGGGAGAGAAGAAGGAGAGAAGAGGGAGAGAAGAGGGAGAGAAGAGGGAGAGAGGAGGGAGAGAAGATGGAGAGAGGAGGGAGAGAGGAGGGAGAGAAGATGGAGAGAGGAGGGAGAGAGGAGGGAGAGAGGAGGTACATAAAAAATAAGAGGACCTTGTAAGATTCTTCATCATCATCATCATCATCATCATCATCATCATCATGAGTTTACAGTTGCTGAAGTGACCTTTAACCTTTAACCTTTAACCTTTAACCTTTAACTTAGACTCTAGTGTTTCACCTTGAAGGCGTATTTCCTGCTGATGTGGTCGTCCACCGACAACATGGAGATGTGAAAGCTCGGCAGCAGGATACTTCCCAGGATGTTGTCCTCTTTCTCATCTGCACCAAAGAAGAAAGAAGAACAGTCACGTGTCAACATGTTAGAGGAACATCTGCACCAAAGAAGAAAGAAGAACAGTCACATGTCAACATGTTAGAGAGGAACATCTGTACCAAAGAAGAAAGAAGAACAGTCACATGTCAACATGTTAGAGAGGAACATCTGCACCAAAGAAGAAAGAAGAACAGTCACATGTCAACATGTTAGAGAGGAACATCTGCACCAAAGAAGAAAGAAGAACAGTCACATGTCAACATGTTAGAGAGGAACATCTGCATTCATCGACCTCCACTAAACTGATCCTAACCCGGGTTCAGTGGACAGATGATCAATAAGGATCTATCAGTACCTCGGACTGATGACACATACAACTAAATATTCATCTTTGGTATGTTTGTTGCCCAATGTCAAATCCAACGTCAAATCCAAGGTCAAATAAAAGGTCATACAAAGGTCATACAAAGGTCAAATCAAAGGTCAAATCAAACATGGGGTTGCTTGATATGGAGATATTGGAGAGTTGAATGAGGAGACTTCTGAAGGCCTTTGCTCACCAAGTCCGTATTTTTTGTCTGAAATTGTCTAACATTGAAACATAAAGACGTCATGTTGTGTCAGTTACACACCGACTCATTAAAATAATAATACTAATTATTAAAGTATTGGGAGCAGGTTCGAGCACATCCGACCACTCAGTTCCATCGTCCAACGTCATCATCCTAAATGGCTGATTCACTTTATTCATTTGTCCCGGCACAAAGCTCTTTACGATAAAGACATACAAGAATACAGAGATGTGGAATTCAAGGATCGACTGTGGCAGGTGATTGAAGGATAGACTGTGGCAGGTGATTGAAGGATCGACTGTGGCAGGTGATTGAAGGATCGACTGTGGCAGGTGATTGAAAAGATTAGACAGTAGAGATAAACGATAGCTTCTTGCTAATGTCATTCATTCATTAGCCCCGTTTGGGACGGGCACTATCCATGTAATTCATTCAGTTGCCTGTTGTCTTGTACTAACAACTAGAATAATAAAACACATCGAACTCAATGGGAAACATTTCATCTGATGACACATTTAAAAACCTTTAGGCTGATATTAGCATTCAGTTTCTTATCTTCAGTTCAGTTAGAGACACTTTGAGGGAGCTCTAAAGAAGCAATCAGAAACAACGATAATAGCAAGTCGTCAATTCATCAGAAGGTCGGCGGTTCGATCCCCGGCTCCTCTAGTCCACATGTCGATGTGTCCTTGAGCAAGACACTGAACCTGAGACTGCTCCTGAAGGCTGAACCATCGAGGTGTGAATGAGTATCTAGATCTGATCCTGATGGACAGCTTGGCTCCGTGTATGGCAGCCTCTGATCTCAGAGTATGAACGGGTGAATGTTGACATGTAGTGTAAAGAGCTCTGAGTGGTCGGAGGACTAGAAAGGAGATCTATGAATACATAGAAGTCCATTTACCATTTACATAACGGTACAGCACTGATAGATATAAACGTACATGAATATAGAAACCCTCACTGATAGATATAAACGTACATGAATGTAGAAACCCTCACTGATAGAAATTAACGTACATGAATGAAGAAACCCTCACTGATAGATATAAACGTACATGAATGTAGAAACCCTCACTGATAGATGTAAACGTAGATTTAAGACATGTAGTCTTTCCTTGGACTATGAGAAAATGGTGGTCTACCTTCATCTGGTGGATTTTGTGAAGCCTGAAGCTGCATTCCGATCCACAGTGCACATAAACTCTACTCCCTACTCCCTGTACAGGGACAACCTGCAACGTCACCAACACAACGTCACCAACGCAACGTCACCAACGCAACGTCACCAACACGTCACCAACACAACGTCACCAACACAACGTCACCAACGCAGGCATCACTTCCTCCGTAAGTTGGTAACAGAAACACCTGGGATACCTGCTGCTGCTACTGTGGAAACAACACTACTGAAATAAACGGCAGACAGACAGAGAGAGAGAATGAAATGATCCGTGTGAGCTACAATCTTGTTTCTGTTACTGTGTGTGGTACACAGCGTGGAATACACACACACACACACACACACACTGCTTTCTGTTCTCTCCTTGTTGTCTTTCACATTTCAGAAGTGAAACAGCTGCAAAGCACAAAAGATATGAAACGCAGCCATGAAAGCATTACAGCCGAATCCTCTAACCAAGTAAATATTTATCGGTGCCACATCACAGAAAAGCCTTGCAACAAGAATCTGAGCTGATTCATGTTAGGATGGTGATGACGGCGTGATTCTATCGCCTCTCTGTAATCTGTAGAGCACCATGCTGCTCTGATGGGAGCTTACAGGCTACAAACTAAAGGCAGCACAATGCAGGCAGAAACACGTCTGCTGCACCAGCTGCAGCAAAAACCTACAGAGCCTCCAGCAGCGCTGCTGTTTGCTTTAGCTGAGGCTGCACGGTGAGGCCTGCAGCTCCTCCGGCTCCATCCCTGCTGCTGAATTATTGAGATACAGAACACACACAGAAAATGAGTAAGAAAGAGGGGGAATGCAGAGAGATACTGTAGGTCTACACTACAATGAGAGTGGCTGTTTTCTTCACCAGGTTCACTGAGGTTTGAGGACTCCCTGACCTACATACAGAAATACTGTAACTGTAAATACTTTAAGACCGGTGCCGTGGCCGTTGTAAACATGCCTGTTCAGATCGGGCCGAATGCCGGGCCGGTGCTGGTGCTGCTGGCAGCTTTCTGGAGAAGCACTCAAACAAACAACTTCACACTTGACACTGAGTTTCCTCGAGTCCTCAGCAGCACACCTGCCATGACATAGCTGCGTCACGATTACTCACGGTCAGAAACACCGGTGAAATACACTCTGGTTCACGGGAAAGAACACCAGGGCCAGACTTTATCATCCATCAAGGAAGGCGACAGCCTGGGCCCCGAATAAAACGGCCCCAAACAATAGAGATGTATTGTGAGGTTCAGAAATATTGAATTATGTTACTATTCTAACTACTAACTCATTGTACCCCAAAATAACTTACAAAAGGCCCCAAAGCATTCAAAATATATGCAACTCAACTGTATACTACTGACTGTGTACTTCTACTTCGGAGGAAACATTATAGTACTACATTTACCTGAGTAATGTTACTGATTCAGATGGGACACACAAAATATAACAATTAAAATATGATGCGTTATTATCCACTAAACTATCCAGCATCATGTTAGAACTGAACGCTCAACCTCGAGCAGACGTTAAGTACATTTAAGTACATTGTACTGATGATACCTCTCTTTCACTCTTCACTTGAAGTAAACATTTGAAAGCAGGACTTGTGCTGTGCGGTCTTAATAGTTTTACTATTAATAGTTCACAGTTTTACTTCAGGAAAAGGTTTTGAGTACTTCTTCTACCACTGCCAATAGCATCATTCCCTGTTAGAGAAAGGGTGAAAAGTAGAGCTAGACTGCGTTTGCCTTTGGGGTCCCCAAATCACTAAATCCACCCTGAAAAACACACCCGTGGGTCATTTTCAAATAGGCGCGTATTAGTATCTTGCTTTAACATAACCTCCACGGTAAAGTGGAGATTGGATTTAATTAGCAGAGGTATTTAGCTGGCGGTAACGTTATTAGTGTTAGAAGTTAGTATCAAGTCAGACACCGGGGTAATCCAGTCTTACTCACGGTCACGGAGACACTGGTGAAATATAGTCTTACTCACGGTCACGGAGACACCGGTGAAATACAGTGTTACTCACGGTCACGGAGACGCCGGGGAAATATAGTCTTACTCACGGTCACGGAGACACCGGTGAAATACACTCTGGTTTGATTCTGCTTCCTGTTGGCTATCTGCTCCTGTCGACTCCAGATAAGTGGAGAAGAGTCCGGTTGTAATGTTAGTATATCCAGCATGCATGTTACGTATAATGTTAGTATAACTGTGGCCTGCCTGCTGCAGAAGTCAATTCAATTCAATTCAATTTATTTTTATATAGCGTCAAATCACAAGAGAAATCATCTCGAGACGCTTTCTATACAGAGCAGGTCTTAGACCGTACACCATAGTTTAGAGACCCAACAAGATTGAACAGTGAAGAAGAGTGCGGTTATAACGTTATCCAGCATTAGCAGGATATATCCAGGATCCAGCAGCAAAAGACTGAGCTATTTTATTTATATTGAATATCTCCACACTATGGGTTCCCCAGAAACACACCCTCCAAGGGTGAAGTGGATTGGATGAGCGGTTCTCGAGATACACACAGAGAGACAGAGATTCCTCGCTTTATAGTTAGATTAAAGTGTGGTTGAATGATAATTATGGTTAATACAACCATGTTGTTCTTTTAAGGTATGTATGGGCATGTAATAATATTGATGGACATCATAATCATTTGTCTACACAAGTTATTTCCTTGTTAAAAAGTAGTTCAAGTCAATGGGTGGAAGTAACTAATTACATTTACTGTCATTACTGTAAGTAAGTAACTTACTCTACATCCAATATCCTGTGTTTTATGTAGGCTTCTGTACCGGTCCAATGACGGCCAGATCTTCACTCCATTCCTCATCCCGTTTGAATTAAAGTAGGATGTTATACATTAATGTGTAAATAATCACAAGGTTCACATTTACAGAAAACTGGAAACAAGTTCAGGCTCTAATCAAATGGAGAATGGACTGCACCAATACAACGCGTTTCTACCTTACTGGACAAAGTAGTTTACAATTGGCCTCTCATTCACTCACACACACTGACAGCTACCGAGCTGCCATGCAAAGTGCCGGCTGCCCATCGGGACCAGCGTCTTGCTCAAAAGAATTCAACATGTGGAGCGAGGAATCAAAATGCCAACCCTCGATTAGTGGACGATTCGCTCTACCTTCTGAGCCACAGCCGCCCAAGTCAAGGGCACATACACATGTACACATTATAAATGACGTAACATGACACGTTAATGCACTTTATGTTGTTCTTTGATCGAACATCCTGTAAAGAGAAGACATTTTTATTCAGCCCCCCCCCCAGGCAGTAAAATTACATTTTAAACTACTTACTTTTTAGTTTTATTTAAATTTTCACAAGTAATCAGATTTTACTTGAGTAAAAGTTCTTAGAAGTAATAGTACATAAAGTATTTTGGTACTCGTTCCACTCACAGATGATGACGCCTCACTCTGGTTATAATGGAATTATTAGAGTGCACATAAACACACACATTTGCAGTAGGAGGGATGCTTATCATCCCTGCTCATACAAAAAGAATTAAGTACAACAACTGCAAATTTTGCAAACACCTCCCAACATGAGTGACAGAAGGTACTTAGAATCAAATGAACGAGCAAGCAGGAGAACAACGGAATAAGAAGAGGTTATTATCGGAAAGCCGAGCACGTCATTGTCCTTCCCGAGGACGCCTCCTCTCTCTCGGCTCTGGCTGGCTAAGCCAATAAACATCCAATTTTCCCTTGGGTCTGTCATGAAAGCGGCTGCTGATTGCGCTCTGGGAGCAGCTAATTTGTCAATTTATGGAGATGGAAAAATCTCTCTCTCGAGGGTTTAGGAGACACGAAGAAGGTGTCAGATGAACTTTTATGAACGCAAAGTTCTAAATTAGTGGTGCCGCAGCACGAGCATCGCAACTGTGGGTGAAAGCAAGGACGACTACTTTTAACCAGGCTGTTGCTCCACCACAAGTCTCCAGAGCTCTCCAGCTGTGTGCAGAACTCTCCTGGAGGGATGAGCAGTATTCTTTTAAAAGATATGATGGCTGACGGCACTATACTGAACTTAAACTCTGAGTTTCTGTTGATACTGAGAACCAAACCAATACCAGGGCCTTCTGTCACACATGGCTCCGTCTTTGTTCTCCATTTCTTGAAATAGTGAATGTGCTTTCTTGAATTGCCATCGAACAAAACATGGACCTGCTTTTGATTTAACAATTAAACCCATTTAATTTAATACCCTGCATCATACATCTGGATGTTTGTGTGTGTGTGTGTGTGTGTGTGTGTGCGTGTCCTCACCGCGATAGTAGAAGAGGCACATGTCGCACAGAACGAACCACCTCTTCTTCCACAACTTCATGCCTGTGCTGTCCTGCATGGGTCAAAGGTCACAGACCATCAGTCAGTCAGTCATTACAGAAAACAATACACCTTTCTCTCTCACACACACACACACACACACACACACACACACACACACACATGCACAGTTCCTCTCCTTTGATCTACCTCACTTTCCTCCTCTTGACACCCTCGCTGTCTGTCCCTCCGGCTGCTTCTATTAACCAGCTTATATCTCCCCCTCTGAGACAAATTGCTCAGTTTTATCTCTTCATAATGAAGTGACAAATGTGCCTTTGTGGTGCTCGGGGCGAAAGCCTGTGCTTTGTTCTCTGTGCTGCTGCTCCGGGTTTGTTTTTATAAATTCATAGAAAATAAGGGTTCCTCCTGAAGGGCTGAGGTTTTACCCAGAACCGTTTGCTTTTTCAGATGAAGAGTTCTTCAAGGATTGTTGAAAGCATGGGTGTTAAAAGATTCTCCCACACAACCCTAAAAACTAACTAATATTACACCCGGCGACCAGCACAGCACAACGTCAACGCTAGTTTCAGACCGGCGGCCACGTTGTGTAAGTAACAAATATACATGCGCCCATGTGTGCGCTCGTGGGCGTGTTGGTCTTAAATGAGGTGTGGTCAGGCACGTTGTTGGTGGATTGCTATCTTGAGGCAGCAGAAAGCGATTGCACCGTTGACCAAGTCTAAAGTCTGGAGCAGTATCTCCCTGCTATTTAAAGGGTTCATTATTCAGATAGTAAGATGAGTCTACCGGCAGGTTCACAACACGGGTACGCTCTGTTAGCTCCTCCTCCTCAGTTAAACACAGTGTCAGCTCTCAGTTATTCAGTATTGATCAACCTGCAGCGTTCTCAGCGGCGTGACCGCCGTAGCCAGAGAGATCACGGTTAACACACGCCTCTGTGGCGTCTCCTCTCATCATCCTTCTGTGTGTGCGAGTGTGGACTTAGGCTACTTCAACGCTTGTTGGCCCTCTCCCCCTAAACGGCGCCTTTCTGAGGCTGACGGATCTGCGCGTTATGCAGCACCTCGCCGGCAGCGCCCGGCTGTACACCTCGCCGGCAGTACCCGGCTGTACGCCCGGCTGTACGCCCGTGCGTGATGCATCTCCGGAGGATTCCGCTCAGCCGGTCAGAACCCCCCGCGGGTTGCATATCAATACAAGTTTATCATATTTAGCCTCGTGCTTATTACCAGATAATGAATTATATTTTACATTTCTGTTTGTGTAAGGTTGAAACAAACCAGAAGGTGTTGTCAGGTATGTTTTGATCTTTTGACAGAGCCAGGCTAACTGTTCCCCCTGCCTCCAGTCTTTATGCTAAGCTAGGCTAGCTGTTCCCCCTGCCTCCAGTCTTTATGCTAAGCTATGCTAGCTGTTCCCCCTGCCTCCAATCTTTATGCTAAGCTAGGCTAGCCGTTCCCCCTGCCTCCAGTCTTTATGCTAAGCTAGGCTAGCCGTTCCCCCTGCCTCCAGTCTTTATGCTAAGCTAGGCTAGCCGTTCCCCCTGCCTCCAGTCTTTATGCTAAGCTAGGCTAAACATGTCCTGACTCCATGAGATCGTAGCTGATAATTATCATCTGAGTGTATTTCCCAAAATGTTTCAAACAATAAAACATGAATATAATATATAATATATATAATATAATAACCCTACTACTTTATGTTCATCAGAGTGCACCTTTCCCCATTCATTCATATTAGCAGCCATATTCCCTCACCTGTCTTCTATCTGTCCACTCTTAGTCCCACACAAACTCAAACACATCCCATAATGTTTAACCTCCGGTACCTGTTTGTAAAGCCAGTTGCTCCTGACCACCGGGGCGTTGGGGTTCCTCTTGATGGAGTTTGACCTCTTTCCAAAGTTGTGAATTTTTTTGGAAGACCTAGACGGCTGTTGAAACACATGAATGGGTCATAAATGTAGAGAATATGTATATATATATATATATATATATATATACGTACATTCAGCTCTACAGAAAATAAATGACATCACAGATATTGAAATGCACATTTTTGAACACTCACACAATATAATCTATAAACCTTCAGCCCAGGTTCTGCTTCTGTTTCCATCTTTCATCTTCTTCAGAGAGAAACAGCTAAAAGCTCCAGAGATAACGATCAGCTTCTCTCCCCTCAACTCAACACAACATGTGTTGAGTTGAGAACAAGCTTGTATTGTAAAACAGCAGCTATAAAAAGCTACGACAGAGGCAGATATATTCAGCTCATTAAACAATACATATTCCACATCCCCCATACATCATCGCTCACTTACTGAGAAACGCACTGCAGCAAACAAGTCTGTTTTATTTCAGTCAATAGCAGAAAGATACGAGTTCTTTGATTACGTCTAAACTGAAGACAAACAGAATGAATTATTATTGAACCAGTGACCAGTAATGTAAAGTGACCAGTGACCAGTAATGTAAAGTGACCAGTGACCAGTAATGTAAAGTGACCAGTGACCAGTAATGTAAAGTGACCAGTGACCAGTAATGTATAGTGACCAGTGACCAGATGTTGACTTTAGAGTGAAGTTTTTAAAGTATTTGGTGACCTTTCCTCCAGCACCACCAGTGGATCACTGTTCCTCTATAGGCAACATTTAATGGTGTAAATTAGTATTTTACACTAGGAAACCCACGGCTCTGTCAACACCAGCTCGCTTCCGGGTGACTTTATCACGCACACTCCAACAACACTTAACAACTAACACCTCAGTGCACCTGTTAAAGGGACAGTTCACCTTCATCCTCCAGCTCAAAGACATCAGTGATGGACTGACCGATTCTTTCCACAATAGGTTCCTTCGAGTTGATATACAGTATGTTAATGCATCGAACCTTCAGACCTTTCCAGCTTTAATACTCTTTCTAAACATGGCCTCAGTTCCTCGTGACACTCCAGCACACGCACATCCAACAGCCAGTGCTGCCCGCCCCACAAAACGTTTCTGCGACATGTATTACCAGTCATCACTAACAAAGATTAATGTTAATTTAACACATGGATTCAGCATCCCAGATAACGGCACCAGCCATCGATGCGTCATTTAAATGCTCTAAGCACGAAATTCAACACATTCCTGTGGCATCCATGTTGTTTCCACACTACGACTCAAAGCTCACGAACACACTGAAGTTGGAGGAACAATTCCTTGATTCCGGAAACGGGACCATCCGAGGAGCACACGAATGCACCATCAACCTGCCAAGCTGTCCTTCTCAACTCTAGTCAGGTTCAATCAGTCCTCGTCCATTCATTCAGTCCCATCACCGCACTATGTAACGCCATTAACCAAATGCTCTGAGCAGCAAGATACAACACTAACACACCTTTAACCTGCCATGCTGTCCATCTCAACTCTAGTCAGGTTCAATAGGTTCTCACTCATTCATTCAGTACCATCGCTGCACTACGTTAACGCCATCAACCAAATGCTCTGAGCAGCAAGATACAACACTAACACACCTTTAACCTGCCATGCTGTCCATCTCAACTCTAGTCAGGTTCAATAGGTTCTCACTCATTCATTCAGTCCCATCACCGCACTATGTAACGCCATCAACCAAATGCTCTGAGCAGCAAGATACAACACTAACACACCTTTAACCTGCCATGCTGTCCATCTCAACTCTAGTCAGGTTCAATAGGTCCTCACCCATTCATTCAATCCCATCACCGCACTATGTAACGCCATCAACCAAATGCTCTGAGCAGCAAGATACAACACTAACGCACCTTTAACCTGCCATGCTGTCCATCTCAACTCTAGTCAGGTTCAATAGGTTCTCACTCATTCATTCAGTCCCATCACCGCACTATGTAACGCCATCAACCAAATGCTCTGAGCGGCAAGATACAACACTAACGCACCTTTAACCTGCCATGCTGTCCATCTCAACTCTAGTCAGGTTCAATCAGTCCTCACCCATTCATTCAATCCCATCACCGCACTATGTAACGCCATCAACCAAATGCTCTGAGCAGCAAGATACAACACTAACGCACCTTTAACCTGCCATGCTGTCCATCTCAACTCTAGTCAGGTTCAATAGGTTCTCACTCATTCATTCAGTCCCATCACCGCACTATGTAACGCCATCAACCAAATGCTCTGAGCGGCAAGATACAACACTAACGCACCTTTAACCTGCCATGCTGTCCATCTCAACTCTAGTCAGGTTCAATCAGTCCTCACCCATTCATTCAATCCCATCACCGCACTATGTAACGCCATCAACCAAATGCTCTGAGCAGCAAGATACAACACTAACGCACCTTTAACCTGCCATGCTGTCCATCTCAACTCTAGTCAGGTTCAATAGGTTCTCACTCATTCATTCAGTCCCATCACCGCACTATGTAACGCCATCAACCAAATGCTCTGAGCGGCAAGATACAACACTAACGCACCTTTAACCTGCCATGCTGTCCATCTCAACTCTAGTCAGGTTCAATCAGTCCTCACCCATTCATTCAATCCCATCACCGCACTATGTAACGCCATCAACCAAATGCTCTGAGCAGCAAGATACAACACTAACGCACCTTTAACCTGCCATGCTGTCCATCTCAACTCTAGTCAGGTTCAATAGGTTCTCACTCATTCATTCAGTCCCATCACCGCACTATGTAACGCCATCAACCAAATGCTCTGAGCGGCAAGATACAACACTAACGCACCTTTAACCTGCCATGCTGTCCATCTCAACTCTAGTCAGGTTCAATCAGTCCTCGTCCATTCATTCAGTACCATCGCTGCACTATGTAACGCCAATCAATGTGTCATCCAAGCGCTCCGACTAGAAAAATACAACACGGACGCACCTTTAACCTGCCATGCTGTCCATCTCAACTCTAGTCAGGTTCAATCAGTCCTCACCCATTCATTCAGTCCCATCACCGCACTACGTAACGCCATCAACCAAATGCTCTGAGCAGCAAGATACAACACTAACGCACCTTTAACCTGCCAAGCTGTCCATCTGGACTCTAGTCAGGTTCAATAGGTCCTCGCTCATTCATTCAGTGCCATCGCTGCACTACGTAACGCCATCAACATGTCGTCCAAGCGCTCCGAGTAGAAAAATACAACACGGACGCACCTTTAACCTGCCATGCTGTCCATCTCAACTCTAGTCAGGTTCAATAGGTCCTCGTCCATTCATTCAGTACCATCGCTGCACTACGTTAACGCCATCAACCAAATGCTCTGAGCAGCAAGATACAACACTAACGCACCTTTAACCTGCCAATCTGTCCATCTCAACTCTAGTCAGGTTCAATAGGTCCTCGTCCATTCATTCAGTACCATCGCTGCACTATGTAACGCCATCAACCAAATGCTCTGAGCAGCAAGATACAACACTAACGCACCTTTAACCTGCCAAGCTGTCCATCTCAACTCTAGTCAGGTTCAATAGGTCCTCGTCCATTCATTCAGTACCATCGCTGCACTATGTAACGCCATCAACCAAATGCTCTGAGCAGCAAGATACAACACTAACGCACCTTTAACCTGCCAAGCTGTCCATCTCAACTCTAGTCAGGTTCAATAGGTCCTCGCTCATTCATTCAGTACCATCGCTGCACTACGTTAACGCCATCAATGTGTCGTCCAAACGCTCCGAGTAGAAAAATACAACACGGACGCACCTTTAACCTGCCATGCTGTCCTTCTGGACTCTAGTCAGATTCAATCGGTCAGATGGCGTGGTCCTTGCTAGTGAATTGAAGCTATCATCAGAATTTCAGGAGCAGGACCACGCCTCAACGTATTTCCTATGAATACCTGTCTAACCCACTCCTCCCTCCCACCCCATTCTTCACTCCTAATCTCCTTGTTTCGTCTTCGTAGGGTCCCGAGGGGTCCGTCGTGCCCGGGCGCTATAGTGGATCCTCGATCGAAGCTCCCCAAACCGCATCCGACTAAGTGGAGGAACTACAAGCATCATCTGTGTTTTCCTTCAATACAACTGTTAAATCATACCTCCTGAACATGGGCATTAATGTGCTGCTTTGACAGTCTCCACTCCGCTGCTTTCAGTCTTTCCTCTAGATGTTGAAACTGGCTGCAGGGCTTCATTCAGACACAACAGCAACAGAAGGTGTTGGGGCCAAATCAAACCGGGACAACCATGTCTTTATGGAGCCGGCTTTGTGTCATGTTGAGAGAAGGACCTGGAGCTCACTATTGTCTGAAATATCACTGTAGCATTAATATTTCCCTTCATTGGAACCAAGGCACCAAAAGTCCGCGGTGGTATGTGGACAGGGGTTGCCATATAGTGACAAGAGAAAAAGCTGTTGTTGTGTGGACGAGGTTTGTTCTTCCTCTCATGGTGTGACTGTGTGGACGAGGTTTGTTCTTCCTCTCGTGGTGTGACTGGGTGGCATTTTCAGAAAATGAAAACACGCACAACTTAATTATTTACACCGCAAAACATCCTCAAAATGTTATCAGCTTCTTCTCGGCTGGTTTGACCTCCTACAGACAGTCTGAGTGTCCTTCTGTTTGAAATGTTCCTCAGGTGATGGAGCACAGCTCCACTATAAATTATGACTTCTCATGAATACATAAAGATATGCAGTGTTATACTTTCTTTTGGCCTGAGCTGGCCGGCTTCAGACCAGCCTGAGATGAGAGGTAATGACACAACATGGCCACTGAGTGCTCGGAGTCAGTGACGACTCAGCATGTTTCCATCAGAAATGGCCTGAGGTTGACCTCCAGCACAGCTGTGGGTTCACTGCACATACAGTACACACATCTGTATATTTAATAAGAGAAACCACATGGAGTCACATCACCGCTGTGTTTTAGGAGAATGGTTCTGTGTAGTACAGTACTTTGTAGTACAGTGCTTTGTAGTACAGTACTTTGTAGTACAGTACTGTGTAGTACAGTACTGTGTAGGACAGTACTGTGTAGTACAGTACTTTGTAGTACAGTACAGTACAGCAGAACAGAGTATAGTATGATATCATAAAATAAAGAATGGTAGGTTGTGTTGAGCTTCAACCTAACTTGTGTTTTTACTGTTTTGGAGTTATCTAACTAGGCTGATGTTTATGAGGAAATGTTCACCATTCTTCCTGAGTGTTATAGCATGCTAACATTTGCTAATTAAAGCAAAACAATATTTCAGTCTGGATCAAAGTGGCGGACCGAGCTACAGTCAGCAACCAGCTGACCGACTGACTCGTGTCTTTTATAACCCCACTATGAAACATATATCCACCTCCAGCCTCTGTCTGCTGATGAAGCCTGATAAATGAGATGTTATTATCAGAGCTGATCTAGACCTGTGATTTACAGAGCTAAGCTTAAGAGTGAAGGCATGTATGGATGGAGACTGACCCGTGTCAATGAAGTGGAGGTGGTTGTGGCGGTAGTGACGGTGGTGGCCGGGCTGCCGGGGAATGTGCTGTAGTCGGAGCCACCCGTGTAGTTTGACGCCTCGCTCATGGTGCTCATGGGACGTTCCTTCTTGTCGCTGCTGCTCTCCTGCTCTGACGAAGCCTTAGGAGCTGGCCTGCCACAGGGCGAGAGACATAGAGAAACAAAGAGAGAGCGAGTCAGTCAGACATTTCACCTCTATATTAAGAAAGCGGTGTGACCATTAGTGATGGTGAGATGAAGCTTCATGAAGCACTGAAGCTCTCCAGCAAACTGGTTCGCAAAAGAGTTAATTTGCCGTGGCGAGCGGCAGCGGCGAGCGGCAGCGGCAGCGGCAGCGGCAGCGGCAGCAACACTCCCCGGTGAGCAGAGTACCGACAGCTTAGTGCGCCACCATAATAATAATAAACAGGGTGTGTTGAATATAAGTATACCACATGAGTGTAGTGATCCGTATAATTTACCGTACTGTACTAATTAATTAATTATTGCCATGAATTTTTAAAAGGATACTCTGTAGTGCAGCAATGATCCGTTCCTAAGTTTGGCAAAAGCATATTTAATGTGACATTTAAAAAGCAGCTGCAGTAGAGAAGTGAAGTAGTGATTAATTCTGCCTTTTAGAGGAGTTTAGAGACCATCGTGAAGTCGACACAGGGCTTCCTAGAAGCTACAGCAGGTCTGTTGTTGATTTGGAACTATCATACGTGAAGAGGGCATTCTGAGGGGCAAACACCAAACATGCACTTTGCAGCATGAGGAACAGCCTAAAAGAACTTAAACTGTATTACATTCGTCACATACAGCTACGTACATGAAGTTTGACCTCTGTATTTCACTCATCCTCAGCATTGAGGAGCAGTGAGCTGCTGTGAAGCGCCCGGAGAACAACTTGGTCTTCAGTGTCTCGCTCAAAGAGGCTACAGCTGCTCCGATGACCAACGAGTTCTATCAAACTCTCTAAAAGTCTCAGGAAATCCAAATAGTATGAGCTACACCCTGCAGGTATTATACTGTACTACACCCTGCAGGTATTATACTGTACTACACCCTACAGGTATTATACTGTACTACACCCTGCAGGTATTATACTGTACTACACCCTGCAGGTATTATACTGTACTACACCCTGCAGGTATAATACTGTACTACACCCTGCAGGTATTATACTGTACTACACCCTGCAGGTATTATACTGTACTACACCCTGCAGGTATTATACTGTACTACACCCTGCTTACTACACCCTGCAGGTATTATACAGTACTACACCCTGCAGGTATTATACAGTACTACACCCTGCAGGTATTATACTGTACTACACCCTGCAGGTATTATACAGTACTACACCCTACAGGTGTTATACTGTACTACACCCTGCAGGTGTTATACTGTACTACACCCTACAGGTGTTATACTGTACTACACTTTGCAGGTATTATACTGTACTACACCCTACAGGTGTTATACTGTACTACACTTTGCAGGTTTTATACTGTACTACACCCTGCAGGTATTATACTGTACTACACCCTACAGGTGTTATACTGTACTACACTTTGCAGGTATTATACTGTACTACACCCTACAGGTGTTATACTGTACTACACCCTGCAGGTATTATACTGTACTACACCCTACAGGTGTTATACTGTACTACACCCTGCAGCTGTTATACTGTACTACACCCTGCAGGTATTATACTGTACTACATCCTGTAGGTATTATACTGTACTACACCCTGCAGGTATTGTACTGTACTACACCCTGCCGGTATTGTACTGTACTACACCCTGCAGGTATTATACTGTACTACACTCTGCAGGTATTATACTGTACTACACCCTACAGGTGTTATACTGTACTACACCCTGCAGGTATTATACTGTACTACACCCTGCAGGTATTATACTGTACTACACCCTGCAGGTAATATACTGTACTACACCCTGCAGGTATTATACTGTACTACACCCTGCAGGTTTTATACTGTACTACACCCTGCATGTATTATACTGTACTACACCCTACAGCTGTTATACTGTACTACACCCCGCAGGTATTGTACTGTACTACACCCTGCAGGTATTGTACTGTACTACGCCCTGCAGGTATTATACTGTACTACACCCTGCAGGTATTATACTGTGCTACACCCTGCAGGTATTATACTGTACTACACCCTGCAGGTAATATACTGTACTACACCCTGCAGGTATTATACTGTACTACACCCTGCAGGTATTATACTGTACTACACCCTGCAGGTATTATACTGTACTACACCCTGCAGGTATTATACTGTACTACACCCTGCAGGGTTTTATACTGTACTCTAAGCTTGTGTTTGAATCTCTCAGACACTCTCAGTGTAGTCAGTCTATTCACAGCAGCCTGTCACCTCACTGACTCCACAAGATGAGCTCAAGAATTCAAAGTCAAATACATTCATTATGAAACATTTTTGAATATTTACCATTTGAAACATTCACATATACCAGTCTCTGTCTGCAAGAGAAGCCATTTAGTCTTTAGAAAACAGAGTCATCGCTGCCAGAGGCAGTGACAGTGAACTGCCGGCCAATTGACTGTGAGAGATAGACGAGGCCTTCGGTCTCCTCTAGTAACAACAACATCTATAGCAGAATGACTAACACATACACAACACAACACGAGTCAGCCACTGATCACACAGCCAATCTGTTCTCCCCTCTGTCTGTCTCCCCACTGTCTCATCGTTCTTAGTCTTTATTAACGTTTCCCTTCGGCTGCTCTGTTTACTGTCACTTCAGTGACTTCCAAATGAAACGGGTTGGTGTGAGCTCTGGCAGCGCAGGCTGTTACTCAGCCATCGAGGCAGGATCAGAGAGCTCTGGAATGGAATGAGATGGAGTTTTTTATCCTGATCCGTAGCAGCAGTATGGCTTCCCCTGCATGTTGAGCACCAGTGTTTATTTGCTCTGAATGTGAGAGCTGTTACTGATGACTCAGCTCCATTGCAAACATCCATTTCTTGTTTTCTGTACTATCTTACTCGTGGTCTCATTGTGGAAACATCACACTGCTACAATAAATCCTAGTTTTGAAACAGACGCTGCTGATAGAAACATCTCCCAGGGACTGTATCTGACTAATAACTACGTTGTCAGATCAGGATGGGGCTTCTACGGTATGACAACTCGTTGGACTTCAGCTGCTTTGCATTCAAAAGAAAATGTAGCCCAGAATATCAGAAACTGTTAAGAACCTAAAGTTGGCACCAAATGTTTGATCAGAATCTTTTCTCTTTTTTTGATCAGATATTTCCAAAGTATTTCGGTGTGCCTAAATGATCTCAACTCAACGTCCACATACTGTCTCTTTGGAGCATTTAACTACAACGTATAGTCTTCCATCAGCTAAGCAACATCTTTGAACCAATACAAGGTTTAAGATCCCCTTGCCCCCTAAATACGGCCTCATTACCACATGACCAATGCTCCACAGTTAGCTTCACACCTGAGTCAACTTCATCCACCAATGAATACTGTGAGATGCAGTTGAAAATACCGATCCCAATGTCAAGAATGAACTTTCATGCCCAAATCAAGAAGTTAAAGCTAGGGTTGGGAATTTTAAGAAACTAGCAAGAGTACACTTGATTTTTAAAAGCATCCAACCTATAAACCAGCCCAGTGTTGCCAACTCTTCTCCAATGAAAGAAGCTAGCAGCACTAGCTCCAGAAGTCCCTCAATCTAGAGAGAAAGTCTCCATGTCATCAACACTGACAGTCCGACACTATCTTAAATGATTATGTACTGTATGTATATACGTAGATGTGTCACATATGTGACATGTAATTCATTTGATTAAAGAAAATGAAGAGCAGACCGACAGTAACGCTGAATGACGGCTGCCTTAGCTGTGAGAATGACTTACATTATGTATATTTCTCAGTAATGGAATTTATATTTCTGGATTAGATCAACAAGTCACAATGAGACAGTTTAAAGCTTTAGCTGGGGCGAAATACTGCCATCATTCAGCAAGTCAAACGTGTGTTAAGTCACAGCGGCAGCCTGACAGCTGATTACATTTCATCATTTCAGAGGGATGACGAGATACTACGGGAGGAAAAAGGCTTTCATTTGATCTGGATGGCAACAAAAAGGCATCAGTTCCTATTAAATTACACACAGAGTTATTATTCAGAGAGGAAACACAACCCATGGCAAACACATTCATCATCCACAATATCATATCTGCATTAGTGTTGCATAGCGGCTCATCAAGCAATTCACATAGAGTTTGAAATCCAGTTAGAGTTAGCAAGAGGCAGAAACAAGAAGAAGAAAGAGGAACGAAGATGAAGATGAAGATGAATGGAGCTGCAGACAGAGCTGGAAGAGGCATCAGTGTGTTATTCTTTAGCATCGGGATGTTTCACCAATTCAAATTTACTGGAATGAACAGCTTGATTGTTGGTTGTCTAACAGAGTCACATCAGAAGATCAACATGATCTCTGTGTATCCGATACGGAGACAGAAGTTGAGCTAGTTTACCACCCAAACCGGAAGCAGGAGGAAACGACGAGCCTATAGCTCAAAGTCTGCCAGCAACTCTTTCACTTGTTACACAAGAGGAAAGTTAAATCTATAAGTTAAATCTATAAGTTCTATCTATAGTGGTGAACAGCAGACACTGAATGGACAGATGATGGGTCCCATCATAGTTAGATAATACAGAATATACTACAGGATCAAGGTAGAGGAAGGTCCCCGTCTGGGACTGTCTCTTGCACTGTGTGGGGGACAAAATAATATAAGAGACAAGGTTTCTAGCATGAGACCTTACAATATGAGGTATAAATACACCGTTACTACTACTACTACTACTACTACTTCCAAGGTGCATAGAGAAGGGAAATAGTCTGAAGAGGACAACACTCTTGTAGTACAAGACAGAACAACTGGATTATGAGGCCAATGCATTTTGGCCTGTGGCTTTCATACGTGGTATACTGCATGTGGAATATGTTTAAACATTGTCGGGGTGTCTGAAGTTAGATACTATTGTCTTGTGACTTTATGAGTGTCTGTCAACAGAACCAGCAGTGATTAACTAGAGAGTGAAGAAGATGCTGGCTGGTCACTAAAGATCCTCCCTATTCCTTCTGAAACTACAGTATCTTGTTTTTACACGTTGATACTGATCTTCTCATCTGACTGATCGATCGAGGCGACGGTGTACGTTCCCAGACGTGGAACTGTTCTCTGAACGTACTCGCTGCTAACAACACAGTCTGCATGGAACAACTTCTGGATTTAGTCACTGACGACAGCAAACTTGTATTTAAAGCGTGAAGGCTGAGAGGAGAGCTGAAGCCAAAGCAGCTCTTCAGTGGTGGTTGGGATCATTACCTGCTCAAAGCCTCTGTGGGCTCGTCAGGGTGGACAAGCTTCCCACAAGTCATGCTAGAAACAGAACAAGGGAGGGAGAGACAATGACAAAATAAAAGTGTGACTTTGAATTCAATTCAGTCATGCTGCATGAAATCCATGATGATAGAAATCATAATAATTAGAACTTAAGAACAGAAAAGGACAAAGAAAACAGAACGTGAGTAAAAGTAGTTCTGCAGGTGAGGTAACGTTGAATGTGTGAAACATTGAGAATTCATGTGAAAACAGGAAGGGTTCTCTTTGTTCTTCTGAACACCGATCTACCAGTTAATCAGATTATTCAGCTTCCAGACACAGCTTCGACCGCTCAGAGCCTCACGTCAGCTCAACATCACCACTTCTGGTTTCCTCTTCATCTTTGCCTCTCTTTCTGTCGTCTGTTTTACCAACTTCTTATCTCTCTGTTGTTTGTACAATCAGACAGCTGAAGACATCTGTTAATAATGAAGGGAGGAGTCAGACGGAGAGAAAGAAGAAGACCAAGTGTCACAAAGGGTGAGAGCTCACCCTCCTTCTAAACTTGTTAGGATGGGAAGAGCAGCGAGCCTTTATCAAAAGATCAGGGAGATGAACCCAACACGATATTAGTGAGATGAATACATAACAAAGCAAGAAAAAAGGAAACTGGAGAATCGTTAATAAAAGAAAGAGCTGCAGAGGCGTACGGTCCGTTCTAAAGACAGGAGAGAGGACAACGTCCCCCAAAGGGGACAACAAGACATCTCTTCATTTAAACTTCTCCTTTCACAGAGAGCAGGTGATGGAGAAGATGGAGACAGAGAGCAGGTGATGGAGAAGATGGAGACAGAGAGTAGGTGATGGAGAAGATGGAGACAGAGAGTAGGTGATGGAGAACACGGAGACAGAGAGCAGGTGATGGAGAAGATGGAGACAGAGAGCAGGTGATGGAGAAGACGGAGACAGAGAGCAGGTGATGGAGAAGATGGAGACAGAGAGCAGGTGATGGAGAAGATGGAGACAGAGAGCAGGTGACGGAGAAGACGGAGACAGAGAGCAGGTGACGGAGAAGACGGAGACAGAGAGCAGGTGATGGAGAAGATGGAGACATAGAGCAGGTGATGGAGAAGACAGACACAGAGAGCAGGTGATGGAAAAGATGGAGACGGAGAGAAGGTGATGGAGAAGACAGACACAGAGAGTAGGTGATGGAGAAGATGGAGACGGAGAGAAGGTGATGGAGAAGACAGACACAGAGAGCAGGTGATGGAGAAGATGGAGACAGAGAGAAGGTGATGGAGAAGATGGAGACAGAGAGAAGGTGATGGAGAAGACAGACACAGAGAGCAGGTGATGGAGAAGACGGAGACAGAGAGCAGGTGATGGAGAAGACGGAGACAGAGAGTAGGTGATGGAGAAGATGGAGACAGATTGAGATAGAGACAGAGAGCAGGTGATGGAGAAGATGGAGACAGAAAGCAGGTGATGGAGAAGACAGAGACAGAGAGCAGGTGATGGAGAAGATGGTGACAGAGAGAAGGTGATGGAGAAGATGGAGACAGAGAGCAGGTGATGGAGAAGATGGAGACAGGGAGCAGGTGATGGAGAAGATGGAGACAGGGAGCAGGTGATGGAG
>CAKALU010052529.1:0-15751 GCA_916700995.1 Hozukius guyotensis | reverse complement strand
GCTATACTATGACGTTTTTATAATAACATTTTTCAACATACTATACTATGACTTTTTTATGAAATTTTTCGACATGCTACACTATGACGTTTTTATCATAACATTTTTCAACATACTATCCTATGACTTTTTTTCATGAAATTTTTCGACATGCTATATTATGACTTTTTTATCATAACATTTTTTGACATGCTACACTATGACGTTTTTATCATAACATTTTTCAACATACTATACTATGACTTTTTTTCATAAAATTTTTTTACATACTATATTATGACTTTTTTTCATGAAATCTTTCGGCATACTATACTATGAATTTTTTTTCATAAAATTTTCGACATACTATACTATGACTTTTTTTCATAAAATTCTCGACATACTATACTATGACTTTTTTTCATATAATTTTAAGACATACTACACTATGACTTTTTTTCTTGAAATTTTTCAACATACTATAATATGACTTTTTTTCATGAAATTTTACGACATACTGTACTATGACTTTTTTTTCATTAAATGTTCGACATACTATACTATGATTTTTTTCATGACAATTTTCGACATACTATACTATGACTTTTTTACAAACATTTTTTCGACATACTTTACTATGACTTTTTTTACATAAAATTTTCGATATACTATACTATGACTTTTTTTACATATAATTTTCGAGATACTATTCTATGACTTTTTTTCTTGACATTTTTCGACATACTATACTATGACTTTTTTTCTTGAAATTTTACGACATACTGTACTATGACTTCTTTTTCATTAAATGTTCGACATACTATACTATGACTTTTTCTCCTGACATTTTTCGTCATACTATACTATGACTTTTTTTACATAAAATTTTCGACATACTATACTATGACTTTTTCTCCTGACATTTTTCGTCATACTATACTATGACTTTTTTTCAAAAAAATTTCAACATACTATACTATGACTTTTTTTCATAAAATTTTCGACATACTATACTATGACTCTTTTTCATAACATTTTTTCGACATGCTATGCTATGACTTTTTTTCATAAAATTTTCGATATACTTTACTATGACTTTTTTAATTAAATTTTTCGACATACTATAGTATGACTTTTTTTTATAAAAAAATTCATCATACTATACTGTGACTTTTTTAACTTAACATTTTTCAACATTACATACTATTACTTTTTTCATTACATTTTTCAACATACTTTACTATGACTTTTTTATCATTACATTTTTTAACATTATATAATATGTCCATATGACATTGTTTATGTATTTGCTTATTTTTCATAATAACGATTTCAGTAGCATTCCAACAATTGAACTGTACATCCTAATGTGATCGTTCATCATTTTGATTGCTTATTATCTTTTCTCAATTACATGAGATGTTTGTGTTTTATCCATTGCTAGCTCAGCGTAATGAGCCTCTTGCGGTGTGCTCCTATGGATTAGGTAAAGTCTGAGTTAATGAATGAAAAAATAGATGAATCAATATCACTGATTTACACAACTTCTACCACAGAGAGGTCTCCCTCTGAAAAGAGCTCCTGTAACGAAAACCTGAAGATTCTTTAGAAACAGACGTGTTTTACCTGAAGGTGAAGAGTGTGCCCATGTCCAGCTGAGAGAGCAGCTCAGCCTTGGACTTTGGGTAAGACAGACGATATCGCAGTGTCTCAAAGGCTGGAACCACCAGAGCTTTCTTGGCGTTGGCCATGTCCAGCTGCACCACTGACTTCCTACAAACACACACGGATAAGATTGGATTACATTCACAGCGAGCATGTTCTCATAAACAGGTAATAAAACATTGTCTTTCTAAAATCTAAAGATAGGAAAAGCCAAAGTGTAAAGGTGTCAGTAACACTACCAACTTTGCTGGTTTCCAGCGGATTCTCTCTCTCCTCTTACCTGAGGTACTCATACAGGCCGTACATGGGCAGGAAGTCGATGTCTGACAGGAACATGTAGGGTGTGTTGACGTGCCGCATGGCCACATTACGCAGCAGGTTGACCGGGTAGAACTGTCCCTCTTTGTAGACGATGTGGTAGCCGACATTCCCGCGGCTCATCAGCACCTCGGAGCCCTGAGCGTAGCGCAGGAACTGCTGGGCCTCGGCGTCAGACAGGTACAGGGCCAGGCTGATGGGGCCCTCCCAGTGCTTACAAATGGCCTCCAACATCTGGAGCCTACAGAGGGCAGGATGGGTGACATCACAAACAAACATGTGTCACTTTACGACACTATACATTTAAAGTGAGGGTAGGCAGTATATATTGGGCATCATTGGGCAAACATTCCACGTGCCCTCTTTCACACCTAAGCACACCTCTCTCTCTCTCAGAAAGTTCTCCATTTACGTGCAGTGGAGTGTTAACATAATTATAACAGACTACGTTTGTAGCAGACTGAGCTGTGTGACTGTGGGTGTGGAACAGTACCTGTCCATAGAGAGCTGGGCGACTAGAGTGACGTCAGTGTTGTCAGAGCTGGGCTCATACTCATAGTGGAGGAAGTAGAGGTGCGTTCGGTGGACGGTGAATCGCTCCCGACGAAACTCGTAGCAAGGATCGTCTTCGTCCAGCTCTGACAGAGTCTTCTGAAGCTGCGGGCAGAGAGGAGTGGGACATCAACAGTAAGACATGTTACGGACAAGAAGGTCAACCACTGAAGGGGATGCTGCGTCACGGTCTGCAGATCGCCGGTGACTTTCGGTCTGGAAATCTACCTTCTGCACCATGATCAAAACAGACAGATCGTTAATCACTTCAACATAACAAACTGTGGCATTTATATAGCTCAGGAGGTCAGGAGGGGTCAGGGATCGAACCGCGGAGCCTGGGATTAAAGGACGACCTGTTCTACCTCGGTAGGGTAATTATCATGTTTGTCTGGGTCAACCATGGACTCTATTTCCCCATGTGTCTAACTGACAATATGTTTGCAGTTGGTCCAGTATCGAGGGAGAGCGCTGTAACCTACGTACTTGACAACATTACAGAAAGGACCCCACAGAGATATAAAACCTTTTTCTTGCTTTTCTCTTGATCCGGTCTGTTTGTTATTGTGTCATGTGACTTGTTGCCTGAAGACGAAGACGGCGGAAACGTTAGTGAGAGTTGGAGAGAGGAGTGCCCGTGTTATCAGAGCTTGTTGTGTTGGAGTGCAGAAAGCGTAGCTTAGTTGCAGCGTTAATTTCGTTAACGAAAACTACGACGAAACATGTTCGTCAACGACCTTTTGTTTTCCACGACTGAGACGAGACGATGACGAGACGGCACCGACGTCATCACAACACTGACTTAATCATTCAACCTGTGTTTTTCATCAGATAAGTTTGACTAGAATGACAGAAATGTTCAATATAATCTGATGAATAAACAGGACTAAGATTAAATAAATAAAAAAAAAAATAGCTGACAAAATTCAGAGAGAAAATTTGGACTAAAATCGAATGACTTTTCGGTGACTAAAACTGAATAAAAATGTTTTATATATAGTTTAAAAAGGGCCCCAGAGCTCTTTGTTAGTTAAATATAAACCTGCATGTTACTTAAGCATTTGAACAAAATGACTGTTTTTCACTGGAGAACTTCTGTGTCCACGTCTACATATATATATATATATATATATATATACACGTCTACATGTATACTGAATCTTTGGGGTGGTTATGCTGGAGCAGCATGGATTAAGTGTCCCAGTCTGCCACTGTGTACCACAGACCCGGGTCTCTAATTCTACATAAATCCATTTAGCACCAAGCTGTTGTTACAATTTAATGCAAATAAAATGTAGTTTTCTAATTAATTCTCCCTGATTAGTGCTCATTCATTTTCTTTTGTCACACACAAACAGTGATACAGGATTTGCTGAGCACAAACCTGGAGCCTTCTGCACAGCGTGTGCATACTGTGAAAGTGATGTGTTAATAGAGCAACACATCAACCAAAGTATGAATGGACGTCAGCATTCTGTCCTCAGGTCTCTGGAACTCGTTCACACCGGAATCACCGAAGCTCAACAAAGCACAATCATTTAGCTCCGGGGGGGACGGCAGAGAGACGTGGCTGGAGGGCTGTCAGCAGACGACTGTGTGTGTGTGTGTGTGTGGCACGGCTCTGCTTTGAACAGTGTTATTAGCGGAGCTGCAGAGAGTGACTGGGCTGCAGTGGCACCGTGGCCCTGAAGGAGCCCGGTCTGCAATGTGCAGCCAATCCCTCAGTGACTTCATTAGTCTAATCATCACTTTAATGGGATTTAAATCGCTGCTCAAACTCTGAAAAATTGAGTGAGCAAACTATTTCCCGAGTTAAGGACACATTAGAATTGAGCGTTGGCAAAAATAATTATAATGTGATTAACTGACCACAGAGATGACACTGAAATAACACAGCCCCATAGTGGCTGATCCTGTAACTCCTGACCACGGTGACCTTCAGCAGGTTGGAAGCTGAGGAGGTGAAGCATCACCTGGCTGAATGATAAAACAGCAACACACAGTCTATAGAGTACACTGGGCTCTGACGGGGTGTGTCCAGACCTCCGTAAGCTTCAAACGAACCAGGTTATACAACATGTGGTCCAACAACGTCTACACTCAAAGTGTTTCCACACTGGAAGGCTGAGCCTGCTGTCATAGCCTCCTCCTGGCTGCACCCCACCACCTCCCTGCTCTCTCTCTAGGAACTCCATGTGTTTTGTGTGTCCTTGTCGTCTCGACGAGATACGCTGTGTAACGAAGGTAACGCTGCACACTTTTGGACACTCTCTATTCAAAGATATTGTGTCAACATCCTCCCTAATCATACTTGCTGACTTTGAAACCTTGAAGACAGGGAGGATTTCAAAACCAAAGCAGAGGGTTTGGGAAAAATGTGAGTTTCAGAGACTTTGTTTTTCTGTATTCTGGTGACTTTAAAAGAATGAAAACAGTAAAATAGTAAGTACACTTCAACAACATTTTTATGTTAAACTTTTAATTTTACCTTTAACTCCCAGGAAAGAAAACTGAATAATTTGCCCCTCTGGTGTGACCTCACTGAAGGTCCTTTCAGACACAACGCGACAACGGCACCACTGCGATCTGAAACACGTCATTGCCAACGGCTTGCGCCGCGCCACGACGGCTTTCCACTGCATCAAGCAAAGCCTGACTTTGGACGCTGCACGCCGTGGCATGAGCTGCGGTTGTAAAGTAAAAAAATGACGTCCTAATTCGTCCTTTTCTTAACCACTCTTCCTTGACCTTGAAATAAAACGTCATGATATCAATGAAAGATGTGAGGGAGAATTCATGAGGACTTAAGAAAAGACAAACGCAGAATCCAACTGCACTTCACTAGTCTGTTGACT
This sequence comes from Hozukius guyotensis, assembly GCA_916700995.1. Classification (NCBI taxonomy): domain Eukaryota; kingdom Metazoa; phylum Chordata; class Actinopteri; order Perciformes; family Sebastidae; genus Hozukius; species Hozukius guyotensis. Next base: position 10,382 of record CAKALU010052529.1, on the reverse strand, counting down.
TCTTCCTATTTATTCATTATTTCTTTAAGCATGTTATTTTGTGTCAGTCATAATCAGATGTGATTTTATTGCTATCATTATACTTGGTCCATGCATCTTCTACAATAGACCTGAAACACTCCAATAATGTTCACACTGGAACATTATAGGGTTGAGGTGGTGTGTTTAGTGTTAATAGTTAAAGTGCTTTCCTGTGTTATTTGTAGCCTATAGTCGGGTATCCTTCATGTTCCAGTCAGGATGCTCCTGCATATTATACAACAGCATAAAGAGACACATTCTGAATTTCTACAGTGAATAAATAATACTAGGAGATATTGGGTTTGGGGGTCCTCCCCCAAGAAAATGTAAAGGTTTTTGACTTAAAACTGCAATTATACATCATTTGGACCGTTATTATTATTACCAGTTAAATGATTATTTTATTATTTACACATATCACAGCTTTCGTCTGAACATTTAATTCTTCAGGAAATGTTTGCCCTGAAAGAACAGATTCAGAAATCTGTTAAATAATGTTTAATTAATTATATTTGTTCACAGTTAAAAAAAAAAAAAGTTATGACGAAGAGTTCACTCATTATTTTACAAAAAGGACGTGAATATTGTGTTGATAAATTGCAGCACCCTTGTTCTCCCCCGTGCCGTGCGTCGGCTCGTCCAGATGCTCCCCACAAAGCTTTTATGTTCTTAAGGCTTATGAGGCGCGGCGCAAAAAAATGAATTTCCCAGAGAACCTGATACGGAGAGGTGCCTCGTGAGAAGTGCCGTTACGCCGAGGAGTAAAATATACATATATATTCAGCACTAAAGTCACACCACAACCAGAAATACAGAAGCAGTTCCACCTACGTTCTCACTGTTGTGGTCGGCCTCGCTGGGACAGCCAAACAGCTCTCGCCGCAGCAGGTTGCCGTCGTACTCCAGAAAGGTCAGATAGAGATTCCGAAAAAACTCCACATGCTTGTTCTTCACTCGCAGCTTCTTGGGAGAATTCCAGTGGATCACCTGAGCAGAAGAACCATTGGATATTGTCATGCTCAGATCATTTTATTGCAATGCTCAGTACCAGTAAACCAGCTGCCTTCCACCAGATCATAAAACACCCTGGTTCTGTCTTTTCCCAGGTCTCTACTGACATTAAACGTGCACGTGTCTCCAACAACAGTATATCACATGGTCTGGCTGTCGGTTTGCTCTCACTGTGTGTAATGTCTCCTCGGGCAATTTGACAACATCAAAGATCATCCATCCATAGCTGTTCATATTTTGATATCAGCTCATTTGATTGATATTAAATGAACTATGGCACCGACAAAGCTATTAACAAACACCTACAGACATTCTTGGTGTTGGAGCTTTGAGGTGTAATAAGGCCAGACTAACTGTGCCTGTCAGGGAGCCTGATCACAGATAACATACTGTAGGTGCATTTCCTCGTTGGGAAAACTGCAGGGTTGCGTTCGAAAAGTAAAAAAAAAGACGTCCTAACGTCTTGTCCTAACCACTTCTCCTTGACCTCGATGGAAAACGTCATGAGGTCAAGGGAAGATGAGAAGGAGAATTCAGAAGGACTCAGGAAAAGACAACCGCGGTGTTCAGAGAATCCGACTCCGCTCTTCCCTATAAGCTCCGTCATTATGACGCGACGGCGGCGGATGTTAGCGAGGCGGGTCTGCCGTGGTGAAACTACAATGTTCGGAAGACGGACTACAAAAGGCGCTGCTTCACCCGCGGTGTGTTAAAGAGAGATACCACAGGTCCTCCTGCTGCTGGAACACTTTACATCAACACATAATAAAGATCATCTGACCTAACGAGGACAACCGGTGAAAAACATCACTTCATTACCAGGTTGGAAATGAAATAAACAAAGTTTATATGATACATATTGAGTTAATTGTTGGAGTTATGGAGAAGGTGTAGGATCATATACTTCTTCCAAATTATTTTGGTACATGTAATATTTATTTATGTTGATTATTTGTTAACTGGTTGTTTACTCTTCATTTTATTAGTTATTCTTGTTTTGTGTTTTACTTATTAGGTATTTGTTACATGTTCCAAATAAATCATTAATTAAAAATAAAGTGAAACTAAATGGTTTTCACTGTCCACTCATATTAAACATGGATCCCAATTAGTATATGAAAATAATATGCAAGATCAGCATATCGTTTGTTATTATGAACGGCCGAATGTTGCGTCGCTTTAAATGCTGCGGCCGCAAGGAATTGTGGGATATTATACTCTCCTTTCCTTTGGTAAAGGATGCTCCAGTGTGTCCTCTGCTAAAGGAGATAATAAAGGAAGCATTGAAGCTCCTTTTCTTAACATTTAGAGGATTCAAACAGCTCTTATCATGGCTGCTACTGAGGTACTGAGAGGGTCATTTCACTCCGTTAGGAACCTTCCTGAGAGAAAACAACGGCTCTGCACATCTCCTGAAACCTAGAAAAGACATGACGCTTTCTCAACATTAACAAACTCCATAAAGCTTTCACTCCGCCTGCAGTGGAACCAGACGGGTGTCACTTTGAGTCGGGGGGTTTGTTCCAGACTCTTGAATAATGCAGGTGTGCGTGCGAGCATAGTTGGGGACAGCGGGGTCTCACCTTGAGGTCTGACACGTCTTTGTAGCACTTCTCAGAGCGGGTGTGGTCGGACAGCTGGACGTTCCAGAAGCAGGGCAGCTGGTGAACCAGGAACGGGTTCTGTTTGATCACAGCGTTGAAGATGTCCTGCACACACACACACACACACACACACACACACACACACACACACACACACACACACACACACACACACACACACACACACAGAGCCTTATGTTGTGCCTTATGTTTCATCATCTACAGCAGTGGTTCTCAAACTATGGTACACGTACCACTGGTGGTACGCGGAGGAATCTCTGACTATCGATTCCTCTTATCGATGCTTTCCCACAGTTACGCTGCACAATGATGCATACGCACGCTGCATCATGTTTCAGTTTGTTTGGGACCGGAGACACGGTGAAGGGGGAAAAAAAAGCGCTCAACAGCATGGCGCTACTAAACCTGAGGGGGTGCACTCTATTTTTCCCTGATAAAGCGACACTGTGAACAACAAACCTGTGTTGAAATCAGCAGGAGGAGAGTTAGTAACGTTCACAGTCCTGACTGGATAAATAACGGAGATACGAACTTCGGTATTGCTTTGAGGAAATGTACTTTGGTTACATCTGAGAGACTTTTTTTTTTTGACTTTGGGATCTTTATGGGTTCAGAAGACAAAAGACTCACAGTGACAGATTCCAGCTTCCTAATAGCAGACATAAAGCTCTACAGCCACATAATGAATACTGCGATAAAGACGGCTGACAGTCCACTGGAGGAGCTCTTACAGCAGAAGGCAGATGGAACCCTCAAAACTATTTCCAAAGCCCCGTTCACTTTCCAAACTGCATACCTTGCGGGACTTTACTTAATGAAGGTTTAATTAAAATCTCATAAACGCAGCTCTCATCTCTAGATGAGCTCTGAATAGCTGGGAGATAACGGAGAGGCCCTTTGCCGAGGTCTCTGTGTCTGCCCTGATGTTATGACCTTCAGGATACATGTGCACTCAAGTGGGAGCAAAAAAAAAAGTGTACTTAAAACCAAACCTTGATGAATTACATTTGAGTGTACGTCTGTGAACTTCTACTTCATTGTAATGATGATGATGGCATTTTGATCTTGTTGTTTGAGTTGCTGTTAGTAAATTGATCTACTCACAGCACCACAAACTATTTTGAGAATGTGCATGTTTTCCCTCCTTGACAGTTTATATAACCAGCAGAATCTAACACGTATGGTCAAACAGGCTCCCGCAACCAGTGCAGGTGGTTTTGTGATTCGTGCATGAGAAATGGCCAATTTGTTTAGTGTGCATGTCTGGTGTGAGGATGTGTGTGTGTGTGTTTGTGTGTTACCTGGTCTGCCAGGGAGGTGGACAGCATGCTCATTAGTTCTCTCTCTGCAGTCAGCCTCCACATCTGCTCCCATCTCAGCTTCCGCAGACGATCCAGGAGAAGCAAAATCACGCCTGGAAAGCACACACACACACACACACACGCAAACACACACACACACATACACACGTACACACACACGAGCAGACAGAGATACGGTAGCTTAAGAAACAGGGAGATTAGTATCTAGCTGCCTGGTAAAGGTGATAAAGTCCCATCATGAGGCTCTGAATCACGCCCTTGTGTTTTCTGAGATAAAGCTGCAGACTTAAAGCTTAAAGACGGGCCGATGTTGGTTGGAGAAAACATTTTAAAATCCTCCTGGAAACACAAATAATCTTAGAAACTGCTGCGTCTTTTCTCTGCTAACTTTCTCCCACAACAAAAAAGAACAAAAAAAATCAGAAACAAAAATTTCTTCTTCCCGCTACCCCGGCTAATAAAAGAAATCTTCCGGGCTGCTACAAATAAAAATCAAGCAGCCAATTTTCAGAGGGAGAGACATGGTGAAATTTTTTTTTTTTTTTGCGAATCGGAACAAACGAACCATCTTTCACACCCCGCTGTGCTCCATCTGTTACCACGGCCACCGCCACAAAGCCGACCAGCCGCGGCTGAACCGGAGGCTTTCTGTCAAATCGCTGTTCCGTGTAAATGCAACACATGCCTTTCTGTTTCTGAGATCTGCCGTTCGGTCACACCGACAGGACGTTTAAGTTCAGCAGAACTCTGAACCTTTACGAGACGGACATGTTCAGGTGACTGAGGGGTGTGAAATTCACAGAGATGCTGCAGCAGGTCGTGCTGTTTGTCTCGGGCTGCAGTCAATAGAAGGATTATCCTCAGAGAGAGCTGAAGGAAAAGACCTGCTGGATTTGATGGAGGAAATATATATATATATATATATATAGGCAGAGGAACATAATAACAAGGTGTAATAGAAGCCAATCAGTGTTTTACCATACAACTTTTCACAACCCGGGTGAATGTCTGCATGTTTCATCAATGCCTGTGCACATGCACTACATTCTTGCAAGGAGAGAAACTTGCTGCTTTACTTTCACACACACGTTTTACGTTTTACTAGCTATATCTATTGTACTTAGACAGCCAAGCAAGCACTAAGTCCATGTCCCGGCGAGCGGTGCTATAAAGCTCACCCCGGGCCTTTCTGAGCCAACCTAGAGCCGGTGGCGGCACACCGCCACGGAGGAAATGCGCCCAGTGAGGGCCTCACCGGGGAAACGTCCCACGAGGGGATCCTACCACACCGAGCGGCCGTCTCTGACCCGCCGAGTTGAAAACACATTTTAACATAACGCAGCGTCCTCCTGTACTCACCGGTGTTGAAGCCTCTGCCCAGAGCCGGCCAGGGTCGGTGGTTCTTCCACAGGTTCCCCAGGTACCAGTCACTCTGGTTCTCCACCAGACCGAGAACCTGCTGACCTGAACACAGACCAACACCACATCATTACTGCTGTTTCACATTCTCTACAGCACTTACTGCTCATTTGCTCTGCTGCTGCTGCTGCTGTCATTTATTTAACTAGAATTCAGGAGAGTTTATTTTAATTATCCACTTTCTTGTATTTATTATTTTTGGACTTATGTTTTGTGTCCTGGGGGGTTTCGGCTGAAGTAATGTGGTGATTTTCAGAAAACTACATATCTTGAATATGTGCTGTTCAAGGAATCCCAGGAGTTATTTTATCATGAAACATTTTTAATTGACTTCTTGTGGTGTACACAACCTGGGCCGGTCTGCTCTCACATCAGCTGCTGATTTTCTACTTGGTTTTTTTTCCCACTATAACACCCAGAAAAGGCTGCAGACTTGTTGCTTAACATCGAATGTGAGCATTTGGAGAACTAAGTTATGGTCTAAGAGTCGTGTCTGCGTTGAGAGGAAGAGAAGAGAACAGAATGCGACTGGATAACGTAGCGTCGTAGCGTCGTAGCGTGGGGGCGTGGCCAGCACATACAAATAAAGGAAACAACGATTTGTTTCGTTAAAGGCAGAGGTCAGCAACCTGCGTCTCTTCAGCTCCTCTCCAGTGGCTCCCTGGGGATTATTACAAATGGAAATGAATAACTGTTTTCATTCGTATTTATCATTGCTGTAGGTCTATGGTACGACGGAGTATTAGGGCCACATTGAGGAAAAAAAATAAATTTGAGATTAATACAATAAATTCAGAATATTACGAGAAAAAAAGTCGTAATATTATAGAGAAGTAATTTTACGTGTTATTTTCCTTTTTCTCGTAAAGTTATGACTTTATTCTCATAATATTACGACTTTTATTGTCGTTATATTACGACTTTTTTCTCGTAAAGTTATGACTTTTTTCTCGTAAAGTTATGACTTTATTCTCGTAATATTATGACTTTTATTCTCGTTATATTACAACTTTATTCTCGTAATATTACGACTTTTATTCTCGTTATATTATAACTTTTTTTCTCGTAAAGTTATGACTTTATTCTTGTAATATTACGACTTTTATTCTCGTTATATTATAACTTTTTTTCTCGTAAAGTTATGACTTTATTCTCGTAATATTACGAGTTACTATTAGAGCTACTCATATATATAGCGACTCATATATTGGCTGATATTAGCTTATCACAGATATATCATATCAGCATATATGTCACCCGATAAATAATAACAAACAGCAGTGCAGAAATGTCAAAGAAATGCTAGTCTAATATAGAAACAGAATATGAATGAAATAGTTTGTCCACCAGTTAAATGTCACACTAATGCCATATATTGATCACTATTCTATAACAAAAAACATTTAAGGGAACAAAAATGTTTAGCTATGTGTTTAAAGAAACTAATTTCAGCTGATATATCACCTGAGTTTAGTCATCTCAAATATTGCTATTCATGTCAGTCTCATTAAGTATTGTCGAGAGGTTTCACAATTATTTCTTTATGTCCAGAAAAGGGTGATAAATATACCTTTAGAGCCACTTTAATGTGAATCAAATAATATGACCAATTTTGGACTGACAATGCAATAAAGTTAGGAATAACGCTCCGATACAAACCAAATCAAGGCCCGGTTCCTTCAGCAGTTGGGGTAAATAAAGGTCCCTATTTGAGAATGTATGGTAATCACACTTTAGGATAGCAGCTTTAAAAACTAATTATAAGCTCATTAAAAAACAGTATTTGTTGCCGTTGGTTTTTATCTTGAGATAAGGAGATAACTGAGTCATGATCTGCAGCTTGGCTTCCCTTCATTTTGGACTGTGTGCAGACAGAAATAGAGGTTTGGAGGGGGATCAGTGGCCGACACTTCAGGGTCAGCTGGTTCAACACCGAGCCGGCGGCAACATAATCCGTTCATAAAGTGGGCTTTACGTCTGAGTCAACGACAAACCGGGAGAGAACTTTAACTGCACACCGCTGCCGTGAGAGACGCTCAACAATACCATGAATTTTAAGTTTTTGAGCCACGAGACAAAAGGTATAAGAAGAGGACAGGAGAGGAGGCAGAATGAAATGAAGAGGAGAGATCCAGGAGATGAAGGGGTGTAACGCCAGCTTCAGGGCGAGTGATTACGGAAGGCACGCTGGGCAGAGATAAAGGTCGAGGAGATAGGCATTAAGGAGGAGATAGGAGCCCGGAGTGTAGCGGTGGCAGCTTTAATGAAGGCTGTAAGGAAGATTAATGAGAGCTTATTGGAGCAGGCAGCCCCCTTTAGAAAGGCTGCAAAACAAAGAACAAAGATCTGCCATCAAGGTGACGACTGAGCGCCACAATTAGAGCTCAGAAACAAAACCACGCTCCTTTTACTGGGACAAAACTTCACGGGTGATTCTACTACTAAAACAAGTGTCTGTTAGCTTAATGTGATTGTCAGCAGAGGTGGGAAGAACATTTCTACTGCAAATCCCTTCTGTTTCTACTCCACACCTTCATCAAGGTTAAACAAGTTGGATTGCAATCAAGCCATAAACCTGTGTGATTAATTACAGTTAATGACAATTTAATCATGTTGGAATTGAAAATAAAACAAACTGTATTTAAACATTATGCAGAATCACAGGCATTTCTCTCATCTCATCCTCATCTTCACCCTCTTATCCGGAGTCGGGTCGCGGGGGCAACAGCTCCAGCAGGGGGGGAACCCAAACTTCCCTTTCCCGGGCCACATTAAGCTCTGACTTTATTCTCGGAATATTACGACTTTTTTTCTCGTAAAGTTATGACTTTATTCTCGTAATATTACGACTTTATTCTCATAAAGTTATGACTTTATTCTCATAAAGTCATGACTTTATTCTCGGAATATTACGACTTTATTCTCATAAAGTCATGACTTTATTCTCGCAATATTACAACTTTTATTCTCATAAAGTTATGACTTTATTCTGTAAACCTCAGATGTGTTTTTCCCTCAATGTGGCCCTAATACTCCGTAGTACATTGTCTCTTTGGCCCTCACTGCATTAGACTTATATATTATATACTTAGACTATAAACTGTGTTACCTTCATCACAATGATCAAATGTTTTGCGGCTCCATACAGATTTTTTTTTAGTTTTTGCCTAAAATGTCTCTTTAGATAGTAAAGGTTGCTGAGCCCTGGTCTAGAATAACTTGACACACAGTGTTGAGCTGCAACTCAAATGAATCTTCAGGTTCTCAGCTTTCAGATGATGTCCACCACCTCTATGTGACGTCTACTGGTGACTTTTTATGTCCCTCCGAACATCCCCTGTCCCTCTAAGAGAGTTCAGGCCTACCTCTCTTTAAAACAATCTAAAACATCCACAGTGATAAAAACAAGTGAGGAGCAGCCGACCGTGAACCCTCAACCATCGGTTTCCGAGTCAGAGAGCCATGACAGGCAAGAAAAAGGGAACACAATCAATATAGCTCTACTCCGTTTCAACAAAAAGAAGAAAAAGAACGAGCGGCTCTGGTTTGGAATATGTTAAAGAAAATAGCCCATCAAAACAAGGTGATTCTTCACACTGTTCTCTATATCCAACCCCGAGCTGTCAGCCACTGCAGCAGCTTTTAGCATCTTCACATTACGCTGCTCAGCTGCTATTGATCTGGTGATTTAGTGACCGGCTATCTGGCCTGTGAGCTCCTGAAGGAATAAAGCCAATACCTGCTATTCAGCTATTACAGAGTCGGACATAATACTACGTAATGTATGCATGTCCCACTAAGCAAAGTCCTCACACAGCAAACCATCCAAAATCTATTCTCCAGCATGCGGGCGGCTGAGGAGGCGAGGCGAGGGAGCAGTTCTTAAATTAGCTGTGGAGCGGTACACGGAGATCAGTGGGAGTTTTTTTCCTGCTGAGTCAGCGGTGCTGATACAAGTAAAGATGAATGCCAAGGTCAGCAGGCCCAACACACTCTCTTCATCCTCTTACTGCACCCTCACACAGAGCTTTGATTAACAACCTTACCAGGAGACACATCCAACCGATGAACAAGTGAGAGATCTGTTCCACTTTTGCTCTTCTAAGTCACTGACACGGTCTGGACAAGGGCTGGAACTGGGATGGACAAATCCAATTAGAAACCAAACGAGTCCTTTAAATGGAGCTGCAACGATTAACTATACGCTGATCGACTATTTGATTAGTCGATTGGCAGAAAAATAATTGCCAACTATTTTGATAATCAATTAATCGTTAAAGTATTTTTCTTTCATGCAGAAAATGCTGTTCTCCGCCTCTCAAATATGGAAATTTCCTGCTTTTCTCGGTTTTATATCATATTAAAATGAATGTCTTTGGGTTTTTGGACAAAACGAGACATTTAAAGACACCACCTTGGACTTTGAGAAACTGGGATGGACATGTTGGGATGTTTTTATCTGCCTCTTTTGAAATCTCTGCGTTAAATGAAGGAACATTTTAGAGGCTGCAGGATGCTCGATGGGTTACAGTCCCAGGCTGCAGGATGCTTGATGGGTTACAGTCCCAAGCTGCAGGATGCTGGATGGGTTACAGTCCCAGGCTACACGATGCTCGATGGGTTACAGTCCCAAGCTGCAGGATGCTCGATGGGTTAGAGTCCCAGGCTGCAGGATGCTCGATGGGTTAGAGTCCCAGGCTGCAGGATGCTCGATGGGTTACAGTCCCAGGCTGCAGGATGCTCGATGGGTTAGAGTCCCAGGCTGCAGGATGCTCAATGGGTTACAGTCCCAGGCTGCACGATGCTCGATGGGTTACAGTCTCAGGCTGCAGGATGCTCGATGGGTTACAGTCCCAGGCTGCACGATGCTCGATGGGTTACAGTCCCAGGCTGCAGGATGCTCGATGGGTTACAGTCCCAGGCTGCAGGATGCTCGATGGGTTACAGTCCCAGGCTGCACGATGCTCGATGGGTTACAGTCCCA
>CAKALU010052499.1:2062-19522 GCA_916700995.1 Hozukius guyotensis | reverse complement strand
TATTAATTACTTTGTAACAGAGGGAAGGGAAAGTCTTCAGTTCTTTAACACCATCCTACTCATATTAACAGAAAGCAGAACTACATTACGGTTAATTCAGCTCTTAGTTGAAAAAATTTAATAAAATACAGAAAGGTAAAAAGCATGCACAATTTTATTTTTGCCATAATTTTGGCACTTTTAGTAGCTCAGTCTGTGGGGACTTGGCTTTGGAACCGGTTTAAGTCCAGCTCGGACTAAGAACGCCAGCCCTGTGTCCTATAAAATTAAGTTCCCATACAACTAAACTGCATTCTTAATTACGTTTCGAGGGAAACGTATCTTCTCCCAGATTACGCTCGCAGTTTTAAACCCGTGATTAACGTTAAATTGAAACAAAAACAACAAAACAAAAACACAACAAAACTACTTGGCTATGTTTAGTAAAACATAGGGCTGTCAAAGTTAACACAATAATAACACATTAATGCAAATTTGTAACGCCACCAATTTCTTTAACGCATTAACACAATTTGTCGGCTCAGTTTTGAAGCTAGAGTGAAGATACTGGTATCATATCAAAACCTAATGAATCCATTGGTACCAACCATGTTATACTAGCTTGTCATGAAGGAGGTCTAATAATGCTCCAAACTTACAGTACATTTTGGCGAGGAAAAACTGGCATGGCCATTTTCAAAGGGGTCCCTTGACCTCTGACCTCAAGATATGTGAATGAAAATGGGTTCTATGGGTACCCACGAGTCTCCCCTTTACAGACATGCCCACTTTATAATTTAATTGTGATTAACTATGGACAAAAACACAATTAATCACGATTAAATATTTTAATCGACTGACAGCCCTAGTAAAACATCATGGTGTGTACTTAAGACCTTTGTGTATGTAAAATAATAACAGAGTGAAAAAAACCTGAATTTCCCCTAAAGGGATTAATAGTATGCCTTCTTATTCTTCTTTTTTTCTAATTCCACAACTGCTTTTTAACAAAGTGAAACATAATGTTCACCCCGATAACGTCCGTACAGTCCCTCACTACTCTAGCAGGGCTACAGCTACGTTTCATTAGCAGGCAGTACAGTGTTTGTGACCAAAGGGGGCGCTGTGACTCACCAGAGATTTAGCGATGCAGTACTGCTCTCCAACATAACAGAAGTCTCCAGAGCCACTGGTCTCAAACCAGATGTGGTCCCCGAACTGGGCGTTGTCCTGCGACGGATAACAAACATCGGTGTGTGAATGAGTATTTAGATTAGATCCTGATGGGCAGGTTGGCAGCGTCTGCCATCAGTGTATGAATGTGTGTGTGAAAGGGGTGAATGCTGACATGTAGTGTAAAGTGCTTTGAGTGGTCGGAAGACTAGAAAAACGCTATATAAATGCAAGTCCATTTACTATTTGATTGAATGCTGCTGAATGTTGATTGGCTGCTTCAGTAACTGGTGCGATTGATAACAAAAGATGAGAAGTGACTCACGCTCCAGTCGACGGTGCTGTTGGGTTCCTGCAGCGGGTCGGTCTGTCCGGACGTCGACACGTTGGGCTGAGCCGCCACGTGCTGCTGCAGACCTGACTTCGCCATGGCTTTCCTGAAACCACAAGAGGACAGACAGAGGACCTTTTAAGGAAACAGACTTCAGATCGGTTTGTATGTGTTATTAGTTGGGCAGTTTGTCAGGTTAATGTTTTCCCTTGTAGTCACTTCTGTAAATGATGGTTCAGTCCCACACAGCTGCAGGGAATAATGGAGTTCCTGCAGCACACAACATCTAGAGAAATTATTCTTATTTCACCTAAAACAACAAGTTTTATGGAGCAAACTAAATGTTCTTTGAGTTCCCTCAAGAGCAAAAATAATGCATCAAATGGCTTCTTCTACTAGTTTAATTATTATATCGAATAAGCAGCACTGTAGAATGATTTGGTTTAAACCTCAGTTAGTTTAGATGACTTCAACCATTAATGATGTTGTTGTTATGGTTACCTGCAGCCTGATATAAATTAAACCCTGATTTAGTGACGTTGAATCTGGTTTTATTCAATCAGCAGCAGATACTCTCTGTTTTTAATACTATATGACCTCCCTGTTTGTGCGCTCATCTCAAGTTATTTGCATTTTTAAGACACAGTGTCCTGTACGCTTCCTGCTCTCTCACACACACATTCATGAACCTTAGCAACAGAGCTCCTCTACTGATCAGTGATCAGTCATGTCATTGTTAGCTGGAGCTGCTAATGAGCTTCAGCTCCATGGAGGATGTTTGTGTCTGACAATCATCTTAATCTTTTCATGCTTCCTACATGCTGCAGGATGTGTCGTCTGAATCTGAAGGTCACAAACTGTCTCTACACGCACAAAATCACCTTTTTAGACCTTCACTCCACCAAAGACATCCAACAGAAATAAACTAGATGAATACCCAGGTAGGAGGAGGAGAATTAGCTGATTTAGGTGTGAGGCTGATACAAGTTTAAATTTGACATAGTTACAACTGAACCTCTAGTAGTTCAAAATAGGTTGTGACCTGCTGTCAGCAGAGAAGAGAGAACATTACAACAACCTGTTGCACCTTGCACAGCAACCTGTTGCACCTGTCAGACGAGCTCAGTCCCCTTATTCAACACATTTACATTAACTCTTGTTACTGTAACAAAGTCATTTTTCGTGTACTCGTACTTTAAAAAAAAAAAAAATCCAATTCCCTCATTGATTGAATCATTTGATGCTGAATGTTGATTGGCTGCTTCAGTAGCTGGTGCATTTGTTAACAAAAGAGGGTCATGTCTAGAAGGTAACCCGCAAGTTGCGAAATCTGATCTGCAAAATCTGCAAAAACTCTCTCGAGACAAAATATCCTAACCTTAACTATTCAAGATCAATGCCTAACCTTAACCATCTCGCGAGAGATTCCCCAACTCACTGGTTCCCTTCTAGACACGACCATTGCTAGGCAACAGCTTGGGTCCATGTGTACTTCCTGTCAGCTGATGTCTTTCACATACACTGTAACAGGATATAAACTGGGACACATTTGGAACGTTTACAACTGTGAAACGGTCGGTACGTTGACATTTAATGGAATTTATTTTTTATTTCCCTTTTAAACAGTGAGGTACATTTTATGCAACCTATTTTTTTACTTTTATTTAAGTAGCCTACAGATTTACACAAGTACTTTTACTTGAATACAAGTACTCTCTTTTCACCTCTGATCAACACCACCTGTGATATTACTTTTATCACTGCACCAGTACATTCACTGTGGTTATATATTATGTTATATTGTGGATTTCACAGGTTTGCAGTTTGTATTCTGACCAAAACTTTATATTTTAGGAGAAGAGAGTAACATGTTTCCCACAATAACAGACAACAGTAATGATTGGACCACAATTTATTGTCAGGATCTGGAAGTCGACCTGGTTGCCTCCTTTTAAGGATTTTGCGAGTCAGGAAAGAATGCCATATAGGATGTTTAACAACACCGGAAAATATGTCCTCATGTGGGACATTAATACTTCTTTTATAAAATGAAAGGATGAGGTGGACACACACTGACATTGATTTCTAGGCGGGTTTGTTAGGAATAACTGCAGCTAGCGATTACTCTGTCAGTATTGTATCAAAATAGACTTGAATCTGTTCTTTAAAAGACTTTTTAGCCATCATTTGACGTGTAGCTCATTGAGGTTTGTTATTAGTGAAATAATTCTGCAGCCACACAGCCAGAACACACAGTTTCTTTCAATAACGTTATAAGCTCAGCTAACAGCTGCCATGTTGGAGATCAGGACTACATACAGCAGGAAGCCACTCCAGCTCTCCAGGTGGGAGTCGTAGCCGTGGGCTCCCAGCGGGCTGAGGGCCCCGGGGCCCCTGTAGAAGGCCGGATGGTTGAGGTAGTAGACTGAACTCCTGCGGCTGGGCAGCGGGGGGCCTCTTCCTGGCCAGGGGCTCCCAGCCTTGGAGATGGTGGAGATCCTCCTCCTCTTCCTCTGGCTGGAGGCACGGCTGCGGCTGTAGGGAGCAGAGTCTGCTGCAAACACCTGGGAGGAGTTCCTCCGGAGGCAGCGAGGGGCCCTGATGAGGGGCCGCGACGTTGGCGGAGGATGGGGAGTTTCTCTCATCACCTCCAGAGCGGAGGAGGAGGGGGTGGAGGAGGAGGAGAAGCGCTGATCAGCAGACCAGGGGGTGTCGTCATCCTCCTCCTCGGCCAGCTGCTCCGCCTCAGACAGCTGGCTGGCTTCTGATTGGCTGTCGTTGGCGGTGGAGTAATCGCTGCTGTCATCGTCTCCGTCTGAGTGGAGGCTGCTGGAGCGTGAAAACATCCTCCGGTTGTTGGCCCCGCCCCTCACCTCCACCTGCTGTTCCCCGGCAGGTAGCCCCGCCCCCTCCTCCTCCTCCTCAGCCATCTGGATGAGACTGGCGAGCAGCATGGACGGGCCAAGCAGGTGGGTGTCGATGGTCCGCAGCTTCCCCAGCTTCCTCCTGCACACAGCGAACCTTGGGTTGAGGCTGGGGGTGGTGGTACTGGAGCGCCTGCGAACGTGTCCCGCCCACCTGTTGTCTCTGGCTGACTTTGCCAGACGCCCCCCTCCTGCACACAGCAACGCCCCCTGCAGCTGGACACTGGGGCGCCGCCGCTGGGTCAGGGTGGAGGACGGCAGCCCGACGTTGGACCTCCGGCGGGCCTTGCTGGTCGGGACCGCCACGCTGGGCCTCCGCTGGCGGCAGGATGTGGCCTCTGCACCCGCCTGCAGAGCAACTTCCTTCCTCTTAAAGTGACGGCGGAAAAAAGTGTCCATGTTGGACGGAGAGAGGCGGCAGACTTCTGAAATGCTCCTCTCTGGCTGTTGGGCGCAAAAAGTAGTTAGCCTGGAGTGCAGAGCGATTCAAACCAGAGGCTGATACTGATACTGGATATTAGATCAAGGAAACTACAGGAAGCTACAGTTTAGTTCAACCATCAAAAACTAAAATCAGTTTTCAGACTTATAGAGAGCCGAAGTGAAACTGTGACTTCCAGAACATACAGTAGTTGCATAAACTTAGTTTAAGACTGGTCTTGGCCCTAGATTGTCAGGTTAGACTAGTCTAATGAAGCCTGTCTGTTGCATAAATATTAAGAAGTTAGCCACCGCTCACCCTGGCTAAGCCTGAGGTAAGAGCTTTGTTGCTATGGCAACAATCTGTTAGAAGCTCAGTCAGCTAACTATTTCAATTGTTTATCCATTACTCCTAGCTATTTTTTAGCAGAGCTCACACAGTGATCAGTGTTTAACTTAAAATCCCGACGGTTTCAGTTTCTAATATCGGCTGCTGCAGTGGAGCTGATTTATTTTAGGAACACGCTTCATGTTTTCAGAAAGGCTGATGAAAATGAGGGATTGTATTGAGGCTAGACCGGAAGTCACGTCATGACTTCAGCTCTCTATAAAACTACTGGACCACCTCACTCTCTGAATGTGATTCACTGCTATTATAAAGCGTTTACAATCTATGCAGCTTCTTAGAAAAGGACCTATATTATACTGTGGTCTACATTTAATCTGTATCTGACTAAATACAACAAAGTAAGTAACCTGATAAAGGAGCTAATCAGAGCTTCATTTCCATGTACCTAGTATCTCCACAGCATTGTGTCAGCGCTAAACAAACAATAGCTACACATATTTAAGAATCTTAACTAAAACTAGAAAATTTGACCATATTACACAATTTTTAGCTTCATTACACTGGCTCCTGATCCACGACAGATCAGACTCTAAAATGCTTCTGATGACCTATAATATTGTAAATGGGCACGCTCCTTCCTACTTGTCTGATCTCCTTAAACCGTATACTCCGATCAGGACTCTCGGCTCTCAGAATACAGTACTCCTGTCTGTCCCCAGAGTTAAAAAGAAGTGTCTTATCGAGTTTCTTATTGAGCCCCCTTCCTCTGGAATAACCTCCCTATGGACATCAGACAGTCTGATTCTGTGGAGGCCTTTAAATCCAAACTCAAATCCTCCAGTCTGTCCCTTCCTCTGGAATAACCTCCATATGGACATCAGACAGTCTCATTCTCTGGAGGCCTTTAAATCCAAACTCAAAACCTCCAGTCTGTCCCTTCCTCTGGAATAACCTCCCTATAGACATCAGACAGTCTGATTCTGTGGAGGCCTTTAAATCCAAACTCAATTCCTCCAGTCTGTCCCTTCCCCTGGAATAACCTCCCTATGGACATCAGACAGTCTCATTCTCTGGAGGCCTTTAAATCCAAACTCAAAACCTCCAGTCTGTCCCTTCCTCTGGAATAACCTCCCTATGGACATCAGACAGTCTCATTCTCTGGAGGCCTTTAAATCCAAACTCAAAACCTCCAGTCTGTCCCTTCCTCTGGAATAACCTCCCTATGGACATCAGACAGTCTCATTCTCTGGAGGCCTTTAAATCCAAACTCAAAACCCATCTTTTTGCCCTATCTTTCAATTTGTTAGTTATTCTTTTATTATTCGGCCAGTGGGTTGGTCTCGGTCTCAATGTATAATTTAAGCCTAGCAGTCCTGTTGACGAGAATAATATTAACTTCAAGCTACTACCTCTCAATAACCCTCCGTTGTTTGTGAAAAAACGCCCTGGCTGCAGCGACGGTGCCCTTGCAAAATAGATAGCACAGATAGCGGAAGGGGAGAAGAATGCCGGCTGAAATAGGCGGCCAATGGCAGACGTAAGTTATACCCATAGTCCTCCCAACACATTCTCATCCCAACTTGTCACATACTGACGCTCCAGTGAGTCAGACTAGGTTTTTCATAAATATATTGTTATGATATATTGGGTGAACGATACTGCAAGGTTCAAAGAAAATATCACGAAGTTGCTAATTTCCAGGATGAACTTGAACACATCAATCATAAATATTGACGACCATTATTCTGCTTTAGGAGTCGATGTTAAAGAAAGACAAACAGGTCTTCTGATTTGATTCCTAGTTGACTCTGAGAAGAATCACCAGACAGGAACAACATGAATTATAAATCACTCAGAGGAAGTGTGTGTGTGTGGGGGGGGAGGCGGGCAGCATGTCAACAGGAAGGAACAGTAATTAAGGCCACGGCTACCTGCTGGCTTCTCGCCCTCCAAACAACAACATTACACCAGTAATTAGTCTGTGACGACCACCGACAGCACAAAGTCTCATCTCCAGCTGCAGCCAACAGTCAGACTCACTTTATGACATAAAACAGAAAAGCTCAGGAAAGTCACGTCCTCTCAGGAAAAGACTTTAAATAGTCAACAAAACCCACATGACGCTGAGTTTACACTATTCTAATAATACAGTGAAACTATAAAACACGTAATAATGCAGCTGTGTTTTGCATGCCGTCCTTTTTTCTTTTTAATATTGCTCTGTGTGCTTTGAAATTATCTCAATAACTGTGTAATATGAATTGTATATTCTGCAACATCTGTCCAGGACTAATTGCTTATTAATGTGCTCCGTCCCTGTTAGTTAAATAAACCAATAGATAAAATAGAGTTGGTGTGTTTAGCCTGATCCCTGGCTCTAATGACAGCAGCTTATCTGCAGGACGTGACGTGATGAGGAGGAAACTCAGCTGCAGATCAATGACACACTCACTCGCTCTGCAGGGAAACCTCTCTATTTATAGCACTTCCTCCTCACTTTCACCATGCAGCCTCACCTGTTACCTGTTACCTGTTACCTGTCTGAGCAGCAGCCAGTCACAGGGATCAGGTTACTCTTGGATCAGTTCACCACCAGGTGACCTGATGACGCTAAGCAGCCCGGCGACAACAAGTCCTCAAACACAAGTTACAGTAGCACAGAGGACAATACTCCACGTTGCTCTACGCTGCTTCTTTTCAGAGGTATAATACACATAAAGGGCTGCAACAAATGACTAGTTTCATTATCAACTAATCTGTGGATAATTTACACCATTAATCAATTAATCACTTTGTTTATTAAATGTAGATTATGTAATGTGGTTAATATGTAATTAAAGGTGTTACTTTTTGTAATTAATACACATTAATAATGCAATTCTATAACGTTGTTGAATATTCTGATAATATTATTTGCGATAAACATATTAAAGTGTACTCAGTTTTGCTGCTTTCTTTACTGCTAAAATGCAACAAACTGCTTGTTGAATTAATAAAATTAAAGAATTATTTCCAACACTTTTATTGAACAAATTGAACTGAAGACAAAAGGCACCGATAAAAAAAGAATGCTTTTTTTTTTACTGAAAATAGTGATAAGTGCTCGTTTTAATTACCTAAATCCAAGGTGACGTAGTCACAATTTTAGTTTCATAAAAACATTCAATCCTCACATTTAAGAGGCTGAAAGGAATATATAGTATTTTTGTTTGAAAAATGACTGAAACTATTAAAAAACAGTTGCTGATAGATTTTCTCTCGATCAAACTAATCGATTAATCAAATAACCGTTTCAGCTTTACAAGCACAGTGTTATTTTGGAACCTTTATTCTGACTATTTAGATTTTTGTTTTTATTTTTTCTATTTTTTTTCTATTTGGTGTTATTTCATTATTATTATTATTATTATTATAACACTTTTTTATGGTTTGGATTGGCCTTTTTTTATTGTATTGTTACTGTGTGATTGTTTTTTGTTTCTATTATTGGTGTTTTTGTGTGGAGAACAGGACGAGCAGCTGGGGATCCAAATTAAGACACAGTGTAGAAATACTCAGCCCATTTCACAATAAAATATATCACATTGCTGGATTATAATATTGAAAAAAACAATCACTTGGTTATTATGGTATGCACCTAACATTTTAGTACTAATACTACATTACAGTTATTCATATCTTTTTATCAAACATGCAGCTGGTAAAGGTTGAGCTCATTTTAATGACTTATATACTGCTGGTAGTTTTATCTATAATAATACATCATCATTTATTATTATTATATACTGCTGGTAGTTTAATCTATAATAATACATCATCATTTATTATTATTATATACTGCTGGTAGTTTAATCTATAATAATACATCATAATTTGTTATTATATACTGCTGGTAGTTTAATCTATAATGATACATCAGCATTTATTAGTTGAATATATTTAGTTTTAATAATCTGAATCTGTAAAGTAACTAAAGCTGTCAGATAAATAAATGTAGTTCAGTAAAAAGTACGATATTTGCCTCGAGATGTAGTGGAGTAGAAGTATATTGAAGTATGAAGTGAAGTACAAGTACCTCAAAATTATACTTTACTGTACTTGAGTACTTAGTTACTTTTCACCACGGGTGGTGAGGAAAAAGCATGTTGAACTTTAGCTTTAAAGAATCAGATTGTGTTTTTGATAGAGGAGTGAGACCTCTCCGATACCAGGCCGGTCGCATGAAAAGGCGTATAAATGCCACGATAATGCACAAGGCGTTTAGCTCGTAATAAGTACGTGTTTCTTGATTTCCGAGTGTCATTTGTACACCATGTATCCTGTACTGACTGCAATGAAAACGCATCCACGTATAAATGCTACGTTAAGAGTTAGTGACGTAGAATAAAAAGAGAGAAAGACCGCTGATGGAGGGGAGGTGGATGGGTCCAACAAATACAGGAGACCTGTGTTCAAGACTGTTGTTAAGTTAGTGACGTGTTTTTTATTGACGTTTGTGACGTATTTTCCGTAGTCGCTTCCGTACGTGTTTTACTTAGTTTACTTACTTATTTTAAGCCCAAACTTGACGTTTTCCCTTAACCTAACTAAGTGGTTTTCTTGCCTAAACCTAACTGCGGACTTTTACGTGGCGTACAAATGAGACGCAAAAACGCTATAATGCCAAGTCATGACACGCAGAATGTCTGTGTAATGTTGTGGTATTTATACGCCTTCCTGTGAGACCGGGTGATATAGTATCTTATCTGAATATTTTACTCTAAAAAACAGTCCAAGAGCACAGAAACTGTATGTATTTGTGTCTCTTTTATTCTCAAGTGTAATTTATAGTTTTGTTATATTTGCATTTTATAGCTTACAAGCTGTTTTCTTGTCTTTATTGTACTGTATATATTCTGCTTTTAAAAACAAAGTAAACTTTAGTTCCCAGCAGAGCAGCTCTGCTTCTTATCGCTCTCCTTCAGCATGAAACAGAACAACGCTATCAGACAGGCTGCTCACTGATTATGATGCTGTTGTTGGTTTGACAAACAGCAGCAGATGGACTTTTCAGAGAGCTGTAATAAACATGTGGACACACAGAGAGAACTAATGAGTGATGCCGTTTATCAAACACACCTCAGCCTGAATAAATGAGAAACTATCCTGACACACTGAGGTGTTTGCTTTAAAAATGACGAACAAATTATTTTATGATTATTTTAAACATCAAACATGATTTGATTATTGTTAAACCTCGATACAGAACTTTTACTGGTATCGATCAAAACACATTATTTGTAAATCACTAGTTTCCACATTTAGAGAAAAATGTTACAGAACTCCCAGAAAACAATCATTGTTTTTTTTTTTGTTATGTGCAAGTTAAAAATGTGAATAAAAGCACACTTCATGTTAACGGAGCTGCTGAATAAATAAAGGTTCTCTGGTCAGATTTCTAATCTTGTTTACACTTTTTTCAATCAAATGATTTGATTTGATTTTGTGTTAAAACATCCAACACGTGTGTCCACATATTCACCAAGAAAACTACCAAACAGCAGCACAGATTCAGCTTAAAACATGAACATAGAGACACAAAAACTAACTGTAATAACTAAGTGTTGTGCGTGAAACTGAAGGATTACTAAAAATAATTTCTGATTTGAAACAATATTTTGCTAATTTTTTGACCATTTTATTAAAGTAAAGTTCTTGTACTATTGATGGGCTTTAGACAACGTTTGCTTATTTTAGTTAATGTAAAAAAAGAGTTTGTGCAGAAGAAAAACATGTTGTTAAAGAAAATAATGGTTTTTAAAGAATCAGGTATCGGCAGCTTCAGTAGATTATCAGCCAGCTCTAAATATATAAACAGCTTCTAAACAGAAAAAGCACCACCAACACACAGAAGATCATAAATCAACCTGTGGCTGTTAAATAAGATCAGTCAATCAGTGATTCACTAGCCAGGTCAACACAGAGAGAGACTATATATCTCTATATAATCTATAATCTATATATATCTATATATCTATATATCTATAATCTATATGTATCTGAGATGGTCCAGTAGAATAAAACAATAGAATTGAAACAATCCAGGAAGAAATAACTAAAGAAATCACAGAAAACAGTTTAGTTTTATACAACCTGAGAGGAAACGTTCAGTCAGCCGAGGATGAAGAGAAACAACAGAGAGAGAGAGAGAAAGAGAGAGAGAGAGAGAGAGAGAGAGAGAGAAAGAGAGAAAAAGAGAGAGAGAGATAGAGAAAGAGAGAGAGAGAGAGACACTAAGCTGCTGTTTAAAATAAACACCCATGAAGCTGCACTGAGATCAGATTTAGCTGCTGTGTGTTTCGGTCCATCATGAAGCGAACGGCTGATTCAGGACCAGCTGGTCTACAGTCCTGACCCGGGACCGGCTCGTCTACAGTCCTGACCCAGGACCAGCTCATCTACAGAGCTGACCCAGGACCAGCTCATCTACAGAGCTGACCCGGGACCAGCTCGTCTACAGTCCTGACCCGGGACCAGCTCGTCTACAGTCCTGACCCGGGACCAGCTCGTCTACAGAGCTGACCCGGGACTAGCTCGTCTACAGTCCTGACGCGGGACCAGCTCGTCTACAGAGCTGACCCTGGACCAGCTCATCTACAGTCCTGACCCGGGACCAGCTCGACTACAGAGCTGACCCAGGACCGGCTCGTCTACAGAGCTGACCCTGGACCAGCTCGTCTACGGTCCTTTTGTAATGGCTCACTTCAATGCAGGTTGACCGGAGATGAATGGAGCCGACGGCCCACTCCAACATCCCAGAATACTCCTTCATTACCACTTCAAGGCTCCGGCGCTGCTGCTGCATTATGGATTGGGTTAGACCAGAAATCAGAGGACAGGAAGAGAGGCTGCATTTTAATATGTTCAAACATGATGTTCCTGATGTTGCACCGCCATAGTTCAACTAAATGAGACGCGTGTTGATAACGTGACTAATTAGCGAGGAACCTAATCCTGTTGGTTGCTATGGAGAGAGGCGCATGGCAACCAGACCCACGTCTCCTTCAGCGTCACATGATTTCTTATTTTTGTCAAATATTTTAAAGATCAGGATGAAAATAAATAATCATCTTTGTGATGAACTTCAAACAGCAAACCTTTATTCAACCAGGAAGGCCTCATTGATATCAAAGATTATTTTCATGATCGATTAATCTGTTGATTATTTTCGATATTTAATTATTAAAAAGAAAACAGATTCAGAAAATATAGAAGAATGCCTGTCACAGTTTCCTAAAGCAGAAGACATCATCCGACCAACAAAGATATTCAGTTTGCTGACTTGTAAGACAAAGAAAAGC
The DNA here is from genome assembly GCA_916700995.1 of Hozukius guyotensis. NCBI lineage: Eukaryota > Metazoa > Chordata > Actinopteri > Perciformes > Sebastidae > Hozukius > Hozukius guyotensis. The sequence goes on along the minus strand of CAKALU010052499.1, from coordinate 7,006 downwards.
TGATGATTTAAACGATTAATTGATTATGAAAATAGTTGCCTTAGATCAACTAATAATTTAATAGACTAATAATTTCAGCTGTAAAAATCTCCTTTCAAGAGTTTCCTGGCCGAGATATGCAAGATAAAAAACACCACAAAAAATAAAACAAAACACACATATTACAACACACAGATTAATCAATAATGGAAATTATTGTTTGTTGCAGCGCCGGAGACGTTCACACATCTTTCTTGACTACACTTCCACAGATAAGGTGGTTATACACTTAAATAGACAATTAAATAAAAGACTTAAACATGTATTTATAGTGTTAAAACTGGAGCCTGATTGGTTGACAGCAGCAGCTCTTCTTTTCATACAATTCCCATAATGCACCTGGATAGTGTCCCTGCCTGTCACACAGCTCCAGCTTGTAACGCAGACTGTATGTAGACTTCTGTAGTCTCCACCCTGATGACATCACTATGACGTCATCAGGGTTATTCTATCCTCCAGAGCCACAGATGACATCATACACAGGAGGAGGAGGAACAAACATGGCGCACCCCTTTAAAAGACATTTTAATAACTTTCTGTGACACGTCCTCTTCAACATGAGGAGTTCTTCTTCTTCTGTGGTTGTGGACGTCGCCACTCCCTCGGCGGTACTTTTAAATGAGTTGACAGATTACCTGCAAGAGGCTTAAAAGATCAGCAGCTCCTGTCCTGATTGGTTCGCCGCCGTGTGACATCACTGACCTGCTCAGGCTATTTAAAACCAGCTGCACCGCACACACAGTAACCAAGTAAACACACTCTACTACTGTATTCATGTACTTGTAGTATTTCCATTGAATGTTGCTTTATACTTTTACTCCCCTACATCTCAGAGGGAAATATTGTATGTTTTACTGCACTACATTTATCTGACAGGTTTAGTTACTGTACAGAGTAGAATTTTACATAAAAAACAATTTACAAAAAAAAAATACTGTTAAATAAAATAAAAAAATTGTCTAAAAGTAAAGTTGTGTCTCCTTGTCATGTTTCAGAAACTAACAGTGTAACAAGTAAAACTACAATATTTTCCTCTGAGATGTAGTACAGTAGAAGTATAAAGTAACAGAAAATGGAAAGTAAAGTATAAGTACCTTAAAACTGCATTTAACTACAGTACTTGAGTAAATGTACATTCTTGTCACTGATTGGCTGTGGGGCAGCTTGCATCATTCATGAGGGACGATGTGTTGCACTTTGTTTTGTTGTCGCTGAAATTAGAGCTCAGTGACTGATGAATGGATGAAGGAGGAACTGGATTATTAATAAGGATTATTTTCTTTTATTGTTTTATAAAGTGTGCGATCGTGCGGAGATCTTAAAGGTCCCAGATCGTGCTCATTTTCAGGTTCTTACTTGTATTTCGTGTTTCTACTAGAACATGTTTACATGCTGTAATGTTAAAAAAAAAACTTTATTTTCCTCATACTGTCTGTCTGAATATACCTGTATTTACCCTCTGCCTGAAACGCTCCGTTTTAGTGCATTTCAACGGAATTAAAACAGAATTGCGTTGCTAGGCAACAGTTTGGGTCCATGTTTACTTCCTGTCAGCTGATGTTATTTACACACACTGCAACAGGAAATAAACTGGGACACATTTAGAATGTTTACATTTAAAACCGTGTAATGCTCTAAATATTGTATATTTGTGACATCACAAATGGACAGAAATCCTAACGGCTTGTTTCAAACGCGCAATTTCTAAATACGGGCTGTGTGTATTTTTTCTGTATATTGAGCGTTTTGATAGTTTAACAGTATTTATATAGCACTTAAACCTGCTTTATAATGTAAAAGACCTGAAAATCTCACTTTTTACAATATGGGACCTTTAAATTATAATCAACATCTGTATAAATAAATGAAAAGACGTCTCATCTGGTTATAAAACTAACAGTGAAGCCGACACACTCCTGTCTGATCTGTTAAATACTTAACTAATTCCTCCATATTGGATTCCCCTTAAATAATGTCAGCATCCAGTTGCAGAGAGGCTAGATAACCAGAGAGGCACGGTGGCCGCGGGGCCATGGAGGGATTACTGAACGGGCCTACCGGGCACAGGACCAGGATCCAAGTGTCAGGGCCCCCCCCCCCGGCCTTCACCTACAAACTATCACTCAAAAAGACACGTACCAACCAGGAAGTGACTCAAAATAGAGACACAAAACAACTACAAAGAGACACAAAACAACCAGAAAGAGACACAAAACAACTACAAAGTGACACAAAACAACCAAAAAGAGACACAAAACAACCAGAAAGAGACACAAAACAACTACAAAGAGACACAAAACAACCAAAAACAGAAACAAAACAACCAAAAACAAAAACAAAACAACCAAAAAGAGACACAAAACAACTACAAAGAGACACAAAACAACTACAAAGCGACACAAAACAACTACAAAGAGACACAAAACAACTCCAAAGAGACACAAAACAACTACAAAGAGACACAAAACAACCAAAAACAGACACAAAACAACTACAAAGAGACACAAAACAACCAAAAAGAGACACAGTCCCATAGGTCCCAGAGTCCCATAGGTCCCATAGATCCCAGGGTCCCATAGATCCCAGGGACCCATAGGTCCCATAGATCCCAGGGTCCCATAGATCCCAGGGACCCATAGATCCCAGGGTCCCATGGTCCCATAGATCCCAGGGTCCCATAGATTCCAGGGACCCATAGATCCCAGGGACCCATAGATCCCAGGGTCCCATAGGTACCAGGGACCCATAGATCCCAGGGTCCCATAGGTCCCATGGTCCCATAGATCCCAGGGTCCCATAGATCCCATGGTCCCATAGATCCCAGGGTCCCATAGGTACCAGGGACCCATAGATCCCAGGGTCCCATAGATCCCAGGGACCCATAGGTACCAGGGACCCATAGATCCCAGGGTCCCATAGGTCCCATGGTCCCATAGATCCCAGGGAACCATAGATCCCAGGGACCCATAGGTACCAGGGACCCATAGGTACCAGGGACCCATAGGTACCAGGGTCCTATAGAGGGTTAATCTGGTTCTGCTGCTGCTCCGTTTTAAAACTGACCCTGGACCAGGTGACGGTGAGATATCAGCTTTCAGAGCGCAAGGACGAATAAACTAATTAGAGTCAGTCAGTCAGTGGTTAATACATCCGATCAGGATGGCTTCCCTGCTGCCAATAATACTACTAATATCTACTAATAAATACTACTATCACTCACACTGAGCTCATACTCACATTATCATCCTGTTATTAAACACATAAATTAACTAAAAGTGATTCGGATTCTGTTCTTCAGCTGGAGGATGTAACCAGACTCTGCTGTCACCTAGTGGTCACATCCTGTACTGTTACTAACACACTGTCACCAGGAATGATGAAGATTATAACAGTCGTTTCCTGTTGAGGATCTGTTGTGACCTTTGACCTTTGTTCTCTCCTTCCTTCCTGAGCGCCCACCTTTCACTCCTCCTCCTCTTCCTCCTCCTCCTCCTCCTCCTCTTCTTCCTGCTGCTGTTGCTTTTTACTTCACATTTCTCTGTGAGACAAAACAAGAGAACCAGCTGCTCTTCCTTCCTCCTCCTCTAGGCCTCTTGCTGCTCCTCCTCCTCCAGTCTGCCTCCTCACAAAGGAAGAGAAGCTCTTCATCATCATTCCTCCTCGTCTCTCTCCTTTTCCTTCTTCTTGTCAACACTATGTCCTCCTCCTCCTCTTCTAGGCCTCCTGTACTCCTCCTCTTCCCCCTCCTCATCCAGCTCCTCGTTCTCCTCCAGGTGCTCCTACTCCTCCTCTTCCTCCTCCTTCCGGACCACCTTCTCCTCCTTCTTCCTCTTCATAGTCCCACTCCTCCTCCTGGCCCCCTACTTCTTTCTCTTGCGATCCTGATGCTCCTCCTCTTCCAACACCTCCTCCTCCTCTTTCTGGTCCTCCTAATCTTCTTCCTTTTTCTTACCTCCTACCCTCCTACCTGGCTCTTCTCCTCTTTGTCTTCTTTCTTTTTCTTCCTCCTCCTCCTCCTCTTTCTCCTCCTGTTCCTTCTTCGTCTTGCACTCCTGATGCTCCTCATCTTCCTCTTCTAGCTCCACGTTCCCCTCCAGGTGCTCCTCTCTGCTCTTCATCTTTGTCTTCCTACTTCTGACCCTCTTACTTCCTCTTCTCTTCTTCCTCCTCTTCTTCTTTCGGCCTTCTTCCTCCTCTTCCTTCGGCCCTTCTCCTCCTCCTCTTCTCTTCTTTCGGCCCTCCTCCTCCTCCTCTTTTTCCTCTCCTCCTCCTTTTCTTCTTTCGGCCTTCCTCCTCCTCCTCCTCATTCTCCTCCACCTCTTCCTCATCTCCTTTTCTTCGTTCTCCTGTCCCTTCTTTGTCTTTCACTCCTGATGCTCCTCATCTTCCTCCTTAGGCTCCTCATTGTTCTCCAGGTGCTCCTCATCCTCTTCTTCTTCTGGTGCTGCTAATCTTCTTACCCCCAACCCTGCTACTCCTTTTCTCTTTCTTCCTCTTGTCCACCTGGTCCTCCTACTCCTCCTCTTCTTCCTCCCTATGACCTCCTATTCTTGCTCTTCCTTTCCTCCTCATGACCCTCCTCCTCCTCCTTACAGCCCTTGTAGTCCTCTTATTCTTCCAGCTATTCCTCCTCTCTCTAGCTCTCCTGCTCTTCATCTTTGTCTTCCTCCTTCTGACCCTCTTACTTTCTGAACTCCCCCTCCTCTTCTTCTTCTTTCGGCTCTCCTCCTCCTCCTCCTCTTCTTCTTCTTCATTCGGCCCTCCTCCTCCTTTTCTTCTTCTGCATTCGGCCCTCCTCCTCTTCTTCTTCTTCTTTCAGCCCTCCTCTTCTTTTGGCCTTCCTCCTCCTTCTCTTCCTTTTCCTCTTCTTCTTTCGTCCCTCCTCCTCCTCCTCCTCCTCCTCCC
>CAKALU010052492.1:0-75471 GCA_916700995.1 Hozukius guyotensis | reverse complement strand
TATCTATCTATCTATCTATCTATCTATCTATAGAGGTAAGGGGAGAAACTGTCTTGTGAAATGCTTTATTGGATGGGCTGTTACAGACGGTTAAACGTGGGCTGTTGACAAATGAGACTGTGATATAGAGATGGATAGAAAGAAGAGGTGGAAAGAGTCTGAGAGAAAATTATTTTCAGCCTGGCTTCAGCTCATACGTTTTATCCCCAGCTGTGCCAAAAAAGAACAATTCTTTTATTACCTAGAAGACCTACTAGAAAAACAAGAAGGGTATTGCAGCTGTTCGATAAACATATTGTTGTCCAAAATCAATAAAACATCGCTGGCTGTTGTTCATATGAAAACTGTTGCTGTCAATTAAAGCACAACGTGTTTTGGGTTGACAAATTCCTATGACAGCTTGGCCGATGAACACCATGAAGAACTGTTGGATGACCTGCAAAATGCTGTGTGGTCTGTCTAAAAAAAAGACCTAGATATATACTGTATACTACAAAAAAATGTGTGAAATAAGACTTACAGTTTTTCCTCATTGACTTTGGCTTTTTTTTCAAAACAGTAAGTTCAAATCTCTAACCAATTAGTTTGTTGTTCACAACAGATTATAATTTCTCATTCATTCAAGCAAATTGCATGTGTTTTGGCACATGTGCAAAAGAGTAAGCACAAGAGCCACTTGCACATGTATATAACTTCACATGAAAGGTGAATTCTCTATTTACAGTACATGTAACACAATTGTTATACACATAAATGTACTGTATACATACAAATGTACTTATCCTTTTTCTGTGCACTACAGTAGGCCTATTGACTTTCGGTAAACTTTGACCTCTGTTGAATCTAATCTAAACAGCTCAGTGCGATACACAACAGCATCCAGCTGGATATAACTGACATCCTTGTACAGTACAGTAAGCAGTCATTGTCAACAAAAATTAGAGCAAAACAGAGATTTGTAATAAGAAACATTTCCAGGGTTGATGATGAAAAAACATCTTAACATTTTGACCAGTACGGCTCACACGATGACAAAACAACTTTTCATTTTGGTGACGTTGGCCAACTTACTGACACAATAACTAGGTTTAGAGGCATGAATGAAGTGTTTTGGGTGAGTTACTACCTTTTGCAGACATGCAATAGAGTTGTGATGTCCCATCAAACAGTTGTGACAACTGCACTTACGGTTTAGAGAAAGTTAAGACTGTTTCGAAAAATTAGCCAAAGTAAATGAGAAAACCTGTAATTGACTTTTGGCCACTCTTGGGCAGCAGAACAAAACACTACATGGAAATATTTCCACCTAACATAGTTGCTGTGGTGAACGTGTTAGCAAACAGTTTTCTTTTTTATTTATATTATATATTTTTTATCATATTCTATTTATTTTCTATTTACATTTGACACCCCTCATTAACCTGATTAAGTTCACCTGATCACTCCTTATTTAAAGATTGCACTCCCTTTCACTCTCCTTTTTTCATCTTAACATGAGGTGGCAGGCTTGTAAGAGGAGTTTCTTATTCTCTATCTTACTCTAGTTCTTATCCTATATGTCTATGTTAGTTTCAGATATACCAGTCCATGTGTGCTCCCTCTAAGTTCATAAATGCAACTACGTGAGTTCTGGAGAAAATAAACTTTGTTCAGATGATTGAAAATTCCTGTCTTTTTCCTATGCATTCTGATCCGATGCCCATGATGATGGTCAATTTATCATTCTGAACCTCCTAATTACAGTTTTTCTCATTCGCTTTGGCTCAATTCTCGAATGAGGATTATTTCTTTCAAAACGACAAGCTCAAATCTCTGAACACTTAGTTTATTGTTCCCAACAGATTAGTTGGGCACCGGTCGAGGCAGATGGCCGCCCACCCAGAGCCTGGTTCTGCTCTAGGTTTCTACCCGCTAAACGGGGAGTTTTTCCATGGCCACAGCGCGTTGCAATGCTCTAGGTGGGATCACTTGTTGGGTCTCTAAACTGTAGAGTACGGTCTAAGACCTGCTCTACATATAAAGTGTCTCGAGATAACTTCTGTTATGATTTGACGCTATATAAAAATAAATTGAATTGAATTGAATTGAATTGAATTGAATTGAATTGAATTAAAATTTATCATTCATTCAAGAAAATTGCAAGTGTTTTGGCACACGTGTGCAAAAGAGTAAGTCTACAATTTGCACAATAACCACTTGCACACCTCTTGCTGATCAAAACTGATGAGTTGACTCTGAAATTTGTCGTCCTCTTTTAAACAACTTCTAAACATTCTTTCATCGTTTGAGCCATCACATGCAAAATGATCCATTCAATCATCAACATCTGTCAGACGTATATTCATAAATGTCTATGACATGGTGTTACATAATGTGAGGAGGTACAATTAGGTGTTTTTTTACTGCAATTTTTTTTCTTTTTTTAGCGTGGATGGCATTTTGTGGCAATTTTTCTGTTCACTGTATATACAGTAACTTTACATGAAAGATTACTGTAAAGGTGAATTTTCTGTTTACAGTACATATAGGCCTAACACATTGCTGTATCAATAAATTTACTGTATAACATAACAAATGTGTATATCTCTTTTCTGTGTACTACAGTATTGTACAGTAATCTTTGACCTACTGTTGAAAAGCAAATCTAAAAAGCTCAGAGTGGTACACAACAGCATTCAGCTAGACAAAACTGACATTCTTGTATAGTACAGTAAACAGTCAGTGTCAACGAAAAAATAGAACAAAACAGAGATTGCCTGCCATGGTGAAAAAAAACATCTAAACATTTTGATCAGTCAGCTCACACGATGACTTTGGTGACATTGGTCAACTTACTGACACAATAGGTTTAGAAGCATGAGGTGTTTTGGGTGAGTTACTACCTTTTGCAGAAATGCAATAGAGTTGTGATGTCCCATCAAACAGTTGTGACGATTGCACTTACAGTTTAGAGAAAGTTAAGACTGTTTCGAAAAATTATCCAAAGCGATTGAGAAAAACTGTAACATCATACATCCTTCAGATAAAACACTAGCGTTAATTTTGAATAGTTTACGTCCACCTGTCTACACCAACTCCTGAGAAAAATATCTGATAAAGCAGCTCAACTATGATCACCAGCTAACTTCATCTGTCTGCTATTTAGTGCTACACATGTAGTGTATAGGCTACAGTGGGGTTGTTAGCTGAAAACAGCTGTGGCTTAAAATGACGTTGATGAGAACAGTAAAATTGCAGGCCGTAAAACCCAAATTATGATCTGATAGATGCTGAACTGCTTGGTAGAGTTGAGGGGAATTGGGTGATTATTATCTGTGGGTTCGTCCCTATGAGCGACCCCTTTCACATTTGACCCATTGTTCATGTAAAAATGTTGATTAGTGCAGCTTTAAATAGACACTTAACACCAACTGAAAACCTTTTTTCTTTTTAACTTTTTCTGTGATGTAACGGTGTACTCCAGGGTGTCAGTACAATGTGACATCACTTATTAGGTGTGGTTACATGTGCAACAGAGCACACTTCTGACATACCGAGAGGTAAAACGTTCAACCAAAGGGTGCTGAAACACTGCCTGTTTCTTTTTTTTTTTTCTTTTTAAAATAATGACCCAATGAAGTTATTCTTTAAATTAGCAATGGCTTGCTTTACACATCTTTATAGTCCCTGAGAAGGACTTCTGAAATGTCAAGGAGAGAAGAGGACAATCCCCAAACAAACATAGAGCTGAAACAACTCATCTTTTTGACGTGATCAAATTCCCACGATTCATTTTTCTCAAAATGTTTATTCCACTAAACCAAATCAGACAATCGTGACGTATCCAGCTCTACGCGTCAAAACCAGACCATTGCCTGCTGATTCACTGATAAATATTTGTTGTTGTTTCATTGTCCAGAGACTTATGTGGCAGCGGTATGCGGTCTGACGCCAGCATTAGTAAAGGAGCAATGGTAAGCTGAGGCTTTTCCTCATTTCCCAGTCAGGAAAGGCAAAAGCCAAATAGCATCTATATTTACAAGCATGAGAGCATGGAATACATAAAAAACCCAGAGGGATTTGAGGGTTTTGTCACATCTCATATATACTTGGTTCGGATTTCCTTCTCACATTCTCTCCATATTAACACCAGCACGTATAGTTGCAAAGCCGTGTGAATTCCCCTCAAGCACATTTCCGGGACAGTCGTGAAGGGAACATCAAATAAGGTCTGACATCAATGTGATAGCTTTATCTGTCAGGCCTCTGGACTGGCATTGTGATGAAGTGAGTCGCAGACATAAGGGACAGAGGAAGGAGCAGAGAAATGACTTCATTCAAAGATCTGTGTCTGAAATATATGATGGTCTGAAGTGCTGTGCTTTTGCTTACAGACAGGGGAGCACTGGAGGCTGTCAGATGTCTAAAAGTTTTATTGCGCCTATTTATAGAACGTCTACCTGGCGGAGTCGAAGCATTTACTACGCTGCTCCAGAGGCCACAAGGCTCGCCTGGATGATAGTAAATTCAGTGTGCATGCGCCCACAGAGGAGCAATTCAATTAACATCATCAAACTCGCCACCAGCACTTAAGAAGCTGTCAGCGGCATGAATCAATGAATGGATCTGTAAAATGAATTAACACAGAAGTTAAATAGCTTTCTATAGAAGTGGTCTGACTCATATGTGTGCAGATGAGTGCAGATGATCAAATAATATATGAACCTGTTTTTAATTTGTGAAATGTTATTGATTAAAAAGTAACAAACGAGCTGTACTGTGCATCTTTAAAGGAATCGTGACATTGTGGGAAACGTGCATATTTTCTTTGTTACCGAGACGAGAGTTGGATGAGTATACCACTCTCATATCTGTCCCTTCAATATGAATCTGGAGACAGTTAGCCTCTAAAGCTCACTAAGGACTCTAGGAAGTTGGGCTACTGCGCCCAGCCAAGAAATAGTTTGGCACACAATCCCCCACAAAACCACAACTTGGTTTTGGTAAAGATTAAACTAACCAGCTATAATTAATTTTTGAGAATTAGAGGTGCTGATAGGTGGATTCTTTTACCTTTAGACACAACCAGACTATCTGTTTCCAGTCTTTATGCTAAGCTAAGCTAACCCGGTACTGGCTGTAGCTTCATATTTACTGTATTTACTGTCATGAGTGGTATCAATCTACTCATCTAACTCTCAGCAAGAAAGCGAATAAACGTATTTCCCAAAATATTGAACTATTCCTTTAACATTCATGTAGCCTAAAGTAATGACTGACGTAAAAATTATATTATCATATTAATTGCTGATTTCATTAAAGGGACTATTTGTAACTTCAGAAATGCTTGTGAACAGCGACACCTGTGGCCGTTAAGTCAACGAAAGTCAGCGTCGGGTTCACGCTTGCTGGCTCTAAATAGACATGAACGAGCATCACTCAAAACAGTGAGGTGACACACGTCAGCTAAAACCACAATATCACTCTATATTTCACCTGCTTGGCAGTATTGTTAGCTGACCAGACGAAGGTCTCTCCATGTATCAATGCTGATCCTAGTGTTGGCTTTTCCTGCTTCAGCGTCGGTGCCGGGGCTCTGAAGCAGCGGGGCTCTGAAGCAGCGGGGCTCCGCAGCGAGTAACGTTATCATCTCCCGACCGCAGCCGGAGTGAACAGGAAGACATAAGCACCCGGTCGGACACGATAACGTTTCTCGCTGCGGAGCCCCGTCACTTCACAAGACACGGAAAACCTCTGTTGGTCTGGAGGAGCTGCAGCATTTATTTCTGCACAAACGTCCACTCTACATTCACTAGATATTCTCAGAGCTAAACTAACTCTTCTGCAGTGTGTAGTGAGCCGCGTTCACGTCTAGAGGTGGAGCGAGACAGCAAGAACGCGCGCTGTCTGAGTGAAGGCGAGCAGGCAGAGGAGCAGAGACAGCGGCAACACGTGAGCGCGCATGTGTCCCGACCCGGTACATTTATACGCTTAAAAAGTTACAAACAGTCCCTTTAAAAGTGCTAAATTCTAAATTCAGAGCATTTCCATTGCCTCCACACGGCTCTCCACACGGCTCTCAACATGGCGACGGCTGAGCCGATGGCTAGCAGCTAACTGTGCTAACAGCTTGAGCAGTGCAAACAACGGCAACAGTGCTGACAGAGCTAACAGTGTTAATCTGGGGTGGGTGATTGGGGGCCAAAAGGTGGGTGCAGGAAGACATTACTGCACTATAACTTTATCAAATAGTTGTTTACCGCTTAATTAATTTCTCTGAATTTCCGATTTAGCGTTTAACAATTGTTGTTTGGCCCAGACAAATGCTACAGAGATCACCTTAAATCAAGAATCACATACAAGATGAACATACTCACCGATGGGCAGCGCCAGGAAAAAGGGCAGCCAGCACAACACGAAGCAGCCAACCACAATGCCCAAGGTCTTGGCGGCCTTCTTCTCACGTGAGAACTTGAGCAGTCGCAGGGCGAAATGTGTGCGGCTACGAAGTGCCTCGTCCTCTAACACAGTTGTGTTGCCTCTGTGTATCCTGAGTATCACCCGCTCTGAATCAGACTTCTCTGTTTTTTGGCCCTCCCTGAGGCCCCGGCTCTCCCTGCGCGCTACCACATAAACCCGACAGTACATGGCCAGAATGATGGCCAGAGGGAGGTAGAAAGAGCCCACAGCAGAGAAGATAGCGTAGGCCGGCTCCTCTGTGATCTTGCAGATGGATTCGTCCTCAGGTGCCGGCTCCTTCCAGCCAAACAAAGGTCCAATAGATATGACTATAGACAGCACCCACAGCAGCATCACCGCCAGCAGCGCCCTGCGTTTTGTCACTATGGTTGGGTAGCGAAGAGGGTAACTGACCCCAATGTAGCGGTCAACAGAGATCACGCAGAGGCTCATGATGGAGGCGGTGCAGCAGAGCACATCCACAGCTGCCCAAACATTGCAAAAGGCCCGTCCAAACACCCAACGATCCACAATCTCGAAAATGGCAGAGAAGGGTAATACAGTGGAGCTCAGCAGCAAATCCGCCACCGCCAGATTAACTATGAAATAATGCGTGACTGTCCGCAGGTGTCGATGGCAAACCACCGAGAGGATTACCAGAATGTTTCCCACAATTCCAAACACAATGAAGACGCCAAGCACCAGGCCTAAAACCACAGCTTTTGTCACGTTGAGCTCTGGGACTAAAACCTGGCTGCAGTTGGAGCAGTTTTGCGTCAGAGGAGCTGGGGTCATATTGTCCAGCACAGGAACCATCTGTTCCCAATACTAAGCTGATGTTTCGACACTGTCCCGCGCAGCAAAGGTGGACTGTAATGCTCACCTATCTTATTTTGTGTCACGAGTAAAGGGACATCAGGGCATTCTCATAAAAAGCCATTAGAGTAATGATCACATTAAGTCTGTCTTGTCACAACATCATTTGAATGATGATGCCTCTGGCAAATGAGCCATTACGCCTGGCAATGCATCAAGAAAAATAAAACTACAGGATGCATGCAGAAACACTGAGAGAGAAGTATAATATATGCAGACTACTGTGCTGAAATCAGGTAATCCATCTTGGAAATGTTAGTGAAGTTAAAACTGACTGTGATTATGCAGCTGGTATAAAAATGCTGTTAGAAAAGCACAACAGATGGCATACACATATGGGTGTACACATCTAGAAAAATCTTTGCATGTTCGTTGAACCAAAAAACTGCAGTTTGGGAACAAAAGTCCTTAAAAGTCTTAAAAATTGGAGTGAGAACACACTTTTTTGGGTAAAATGGTGGGTGAGCAGTAGTTGACATCCAGGCTCTTCCTGTTGAACCCAGTGGCAGATTCAGCTTTAACACAACAGGAGGATACAGCAACAGCAACAGTATCCAGCGCCTTTGAAAAGAAAGACAGAAGAATCTGCTTTGAGAGAATTGACACATCCATCACATACAGAAAAACTCAAAAGCATTCATCCATTCTTTTGTGTATTGTTTCATTTTTGCAGGTGTGTTCCGTGTTACGACGACTCAAACGTATCAAGACTGTGGGCTTTGAGTCAAGGTTGCTGTCAAATCAATGTTACCATCGCCTCATCTTGCGCTTTATCGACTATGTGAGGTTGAGGAATAAAGAAGCCGATATCAGGACCAGTTGCCTTTTCCACAGAATCATCTGGGAACTAAAACTCTAGATGGCGTTGAGCCAAACCAGAATAGCTGGAGAGTCAACAATGCAACAGCCTCAATCACAAGACCTTTTTGTGGCGCTATTATGATCTTCAACTGACCTACACCAAGAAAAGCCTGGCCTCGTTCTTAATCCGTCCTCTAAACAAATCAATATCACACTGTGACCTCTTTACCCCTTTATACATTAAATATAAAGCTACAGCCAGCAGGCAATTAACTTAGTTTAGTATAAAGACTGGAAACAGTTAGCCTGGGTCCGTCTAAACGTAACAAACTCCGCCTACTAGAACCTTTGGACAGAGCCATGCTAGCAGTTTTCCCCCTATTTCAGGCTTTATGCTAAGCTAAGCTAATTGCCTGCTGGCTCTCACCCCTGGTCAGTTTTGGTAAACAAACCAGATATAATGTGTTAATTACTAGAGCTGCAACGATTAATCGATTAATCGAATTGTCAGCTATTAATCGCCAACTATTTTGATAATCGATTAATCGGTTTGAGTGATTATTTTCAGAAAAAAAAGTCAAAAATCTCTGATTCCAGCTTCTTAAATGTGAATATTTTCTGGTTTCTTTACTCCTCTATGACGGTAAACTGAATATTTTTGAGTTGTGGACAAAACAAGACATTTGAGGACGTCGTCTTGGGCTTTATGAAACAATGATCGACATTTTCACCATTTTCTGATATTTTATAGACCAATCAACTAATCGATTAATCAAGAAAACACAGATTAATGGACAATGAAAATAATCGTTAGTTGCAGCCCTATTAATTGATAAGCTTTAGAGGTGCTAGTAGGCACATTTTTGTCTTTATGCTAAGCTAAGCTAATTGTCTGCTGGCTCTATAGCTTCATAGTTACAGCACAGACGTGAGAATCGTAGCCGACTGATCTTCTCATCTAACTCTCTTATGAAAAGTGAATAATTCCTAAAATGAACTATTTCCTTAACATTTGTGAGTGTTCCCCCTGCAACTGTAGACTCCCGATAGTACATTGTTAAGTTTTTCTGCTTTGCTTTCTATAATGGCTATACGGTACAATCTCATTTCATTTAATAGGCATTTACTAGGCTGTTTCCATTGTATTATATAAAATGAAAAATGCTCAGTTGGATTTTTTGCTCCTCCAACAGTGTTGATTTTGGCCCGATTCGCTCCCTCTGACTTTGATGCATCGAATTAATTTCATTTTGAATGCTCTGTCCTTTGACTCCAAAACAAATGTCTTAGTTCCATGCAAATGTCCTCCACTTTGACAGATGCGAAATTAATCTTGTCTGAGCAGATTACTGACATTTTGTAATGTGGGTGTTCCTTACCTAAATGTGGATTAGATGGGACTAAAAAAAGTAGTGCAGCCATGTTGACGATTTTGGGATTTTGGTAAGCTGCTTTATTTGGGACTAAATTAAAAGTTCGACTGAGTTGCCCTCTTTTCTACTGAGCGTGCTTCATCATCTATCTATCCATCTATCCATCTATCCATCTATCCATCTATCTATCTATCCATCTATCCATCCATCTATCCATCTATCCATCTATCTATCTATCCATCTATCCATCTATCCATCTATCCATCTATCCATCTATCTATCTATCTATCTATCTATCTATCTATCTATCTAAAGATGTGCAAAGACAACGGTGAGGTCAAGTCTTCAGCCCTATCCCCTCCTCCATTGCTCCTCGCCACACTATTACATGTAACCACTGGCTGACCTTTTCCTCTGTGCCCCGCAGACCTCTGCTCCTCACCGGATGTACACCTGTTTAACATGTTTAATGGACGTTTATGTCTCTGGGTTCTAGCTCCTGGCACGGTGCGGCAAAAGCCTGCACCCAGCAGCACATCATCATAACGCAGCACCACCTGAGAGCTTCTCTCGCCCACTCAAGCAGAGGAAGGAGGTGGACGGGCTGTGGTGCCTCTAATGCAATTATGAAAGTAAGAGTTACATGTTTATCTGCAAGAGCTCATTACACCGTCTTCATTTTGCACTGGGGAAAAGATTGAGTTACCTCAGCTTAAAACATTAAGTGTCCCTGCTGCATTCAAATTGTTTTGTTACTGTTATATTAAACGTACTGTGTTACAATGAACTGGAGAGAATAAGCTTGATGGATTTACTGTAAGACACGCTCAGTCATATTGACTGAACCCACATATTGCTCTTCTGTTTATTCTCTCAGTGCTAAAGAGGCAGACGTTTATGTCGATGCCAGTAATAAGATGTAGTGTAGATACATTTGTGGTTGCTCAGTGACTTTATTACATGAAAAAATGAAGAATATATGAGTAGAGATTGAAATGGTTATCACTAACTAAGTTTTAAAGTTTGAATCTTATCATCATGTTTATCTTTTTTTTTCATTTTTATCAGAGGAAATGTGTTCACACTTGAAGAAAGACTTGACCCAATTGCATGTTGGGAAGATTTCCAATGACAAAACCTAATTTGATTAATTCTTGCAGCTCATATACTTTATAATCACAAGACTTAAACTCTTAATTAAAACCATTAATTTGGGGGTAAATTAAAGCTTATATTACACCGTGTTCCTGATAACAGACCTGTTGATTTCACTAAATCACAGTGTTAGTTTGAAGAGTATTGGATTTCAATTGGGATGCATTCATCCAGGTGCAGTAAAGTAATGTACACTGGTTAGGCTCGTTTCCAGCATCGATCTGTTTAATATTCATGCAGAGTAACACACATCGACAGTAGGTGTTTCCCGGTGAAAGAGCAGGTGTAGTGAGGGGCGACCGAACCAATGAGCAGCTGTAATGAAGTAGCTGGATGCAGATTGCTCCAAGACATGAGGCAGTAATTTGTCTTTACTTTACAAGCATGTTTCACCCAGCAGAATAATCATTAAGTGTGTGTTCTTGGCTGTTTCCCAGGCAGACAGACACACAACTATGTGTTGATGTGTGTCTGCTGCTGAGGGTTTGGACAGGAATCCACAATAATGTTGAGGACAGAGGGAGACTTGCAGCCTCTCTGTGTCTGCAGCTATTTTAATTGGTCAGGAGTAAATATCCACTCTGGCTCTGTTATCTCAGCCTCTTCACTGGTGTGCGTGTGTGTGTGTGTGTGTGTGTGTGTGTGTGTGTGTGTGTGTGTGTGTGTGTGTGTGTGTGTGTGTGCTGCTGGGTAATTCCCAGCTCTGTAAGATGAAGCAGGGACTGTAGGAGATACCTGACAGACAGTGAAATCCACCTTTAATGAAATGGCAGAGACAGGGACTTGTGATTGTCAGCAGACATTAGAGACAAGAAGGATGGTACTTCATCATCTTTAGGATTTAAGTGCAACAGACGGATTGAGACCGATTTTAATGCAACAGAAGCAGCCTCATATAAATCCCACTATTTATAGATCAGTGCAACCCAGCCTCATTATTTTTAGACAGGCAACTCCCGACTATAGAAAGATATATATATATATTCGAGACAGATCATATGCTTATAGCTGTTTTAATATTATTATTATTATTATTTGTTTTTATTTTAACGTTTTTATCTATTCTTTTGTTATTATACTGTTTACTTGCACCAACAAAACCAAAGCAAATTCCTAGTGTATACCTCTTACAATAAACACGATTCTGTTTCTGATTTACAAATTACAGCCTATACAGTGAAATTGAAATATAAATTAAATCAACATTATTTCTGCCTACTTCTGCGCAATCTAGATGATAGGCAAGACATTTTCTCTTTTTTAAACAAAAAGACCACCCATGTGGTCAGAAAACAATGCACATCTGCATTACCAGCACGTATACAGCAAATTAAGAAATCAATTAAATGAGCAATATTTTTTTTTTAATCAAGAGAGAGAGAAAAAAAAATCAACTATCCACTCAAAAGTGCTACAATTAAATGCTATAAAATGAAATGTTTCTGATACTCACCTCAACTTTGAGTTTGATTTTCACATCCAGACGACTCGGTTGTGACTGCTGCTGAGTCGCACGCGGAGACGGTGGAAGAGAAAGTGCGCTCATCGTGGAGAGAGAGAGAGAGAGTCCTCCTCACATCTGCCGGCAGAGAGACGGCCGATCGACCTTCAGGTGCTCAAAGTCTCTTTACATGATGATGATGATGATGGTGATGATGAGTGGATAAATGACTCACTGCTTTCTCCTCGAACCACTATAGACTACCCCCCTACTACCACCACCAGCTGCACCACCACCCAACCATCCTCATCCTCATCCTCATCCTCACCCCCCTTCAGCATCACTCCCTATGCGTCATCACAACCAGTCACTGTCTACCCAACATGAATTTCATTCACAAATGTTTCATCAACGAGCGTCACGTTGTTTCAAGTTTCAAGTTTCAAGTTTATTTGTCATATGCATTTAAAAGTACAGTGAAATGCATTTTATCCTGGCTCTCTCTCAGCCCTTAAAATCTATAAATAGTACACTAGATAAATACTACAATAAATAAGACAATACCTGAGAACAAAATTATAAAACAACCTAAAAACATCCATAAAACAATCCACAACTCTGCTTTCCTTTAGTGCTACTGTTCAGTAGTTCTTCCTGCAGCGAGTGGTGAAAATGTCCTGTAACTGTGGTGATCCAATAATTTCAGATGCTGTTTTCACTGTCCTCATCAGGAGTTTGTGGTTATATGATGTAATGTTGCCAAACCATACCAGTATGCATCCAGTTAAGATGCTTTCTATTGTGGACCGGTAGAAGTTGATGAGGGTTGTTGTGGCGATACCATGTTTCTTTAAACACCTGAAGAAAAAAGTTTGGTCATTGTAGTGTCCATTAAATATTTAGTACATAAGGGTGAGTTGCAGTAAAGTGGGACATTGCCTAATGTGGGACACCTATAAGCTCTGGTGGGTGTAGGTCTTCCTCAAACAAAAAAAGTCAATAAAACTATTGATATTTAAAGGGACTATTTGTAACTTTCAGAAATGCTTGTTAACAGCCACACCTGTGGCCATTAAATCAACGAAAGTCAGCGTCGGGCTGGCGCTTATGCTCGCTCTACGT
Organism: Hozukius guyotensis; assembly: GCA_916700995.1. Lineage (NCBI taxonomy): Eukaryota > Metazoa > Chordata > Actinopteri > Perciformes > Sebastidae > Hozukius > Hozukius guyotensis. The sequence goes on along the minus strand of CAKALU010052492.1, from coordinate 62,265 downwards.
AGACATGAACGAGCATCGCTCGAAACAGTGAGGCGACACAGGTCAGCTAAAACCACAATATCACTCTATATTTCAGCTGCTTGGCAGTAATGTTAGCTGACCAGACGAAGGTCTCTCCATGAATCAATGCTGATCCTAGTGTTGGCTTTTCCTGCTTCAGCCTCCGGGTCTGAAGCAGGAAGAGAAACGTTATTGCCTCCCGACTGCGCCCGCAGGGAGACGATAATGTTTCTCGCTGCAGAGCCCCGTCACTTCACCAGACACGGGAAACCTCTGTTGGTCTGGAGGAGCTGCAGTACTTATTTCTGCACAAACGTCCACTGTACATTTACTAGATATTCTCAAAGCTAAACTAACTCTTCTGCAGTGTGTAGTGAGCAGGCAGAGGAGAAGAGACTCCGGCCACACGCGAGGGCACATGGGATCCCGACCCGGTAGATTTATACGTGTAAAAAGTTACAAACAGTCCCTGTAATATCTTTCTAACATGCTTCAATGCTTCGAAACGATTAAAGTCTTTATTCTTTATTTATATCTTTATTTATCTATTATTATTTATAGTCTTGTTTATTTTCGATGTTCGATTCTCCGTGTAACATCCACACGTAAACCTATAGGTTTTGTAACAGCAATAACACTGTAAGTTGTAAAATTACTTAACATGGGATTGCACAATTAGCCTTGAGTGTTTCCTACATTAATTTAGGTGATTTTTAGGCCTTTTAACAGACTTTTCTGTCTCCCACATTTCGGACATGACTGTCCCACATTAGAAAATCAAGATTTGTCGGAGAAAACTTGGCATTAGAGTGCTGATATGTCTATCATTTATTTTATGAGTGATATAAATCTGAAATGCAATATGTCCCACATTAGGCTAATTCACCCTACAGGTTATGCTACCAATACATTACCAACTGGAAACTACACTGTACTTAGCCAACAATGTAAAAGGGCTAAACAAGTGATTGACTCTATAATAATGGAGCTCACGCTCACATTTACTCTGATGCTAGTGCACTAATCACTTAAAGATAATGGCCATTACCTCAGCTGGAACTACTAATGCATGCTCTAAAGAACTCATAATTGACAAAGAAAATGAATCTGTCATTTTTTGAATTAATGAATAAGCTCACTACATTTTTCTTTATACTGTGTGTTGTCGAATAAAGTTTGTAAAATGTATTTGGCTCTTTAATTCTTTATGATCTGATGATATGATATAAAAGGACATAAAAGCTCTTATCTACTGTTCCCCACCAGTATTTAATCATCATTTTAAATGCATACAGATAGTTATTTTATCAAGCTACACCCTTCTTCCCAGGATGTTCCCCAGCAGGAACAATAATGTATAGGTTACAGTAGTAATACGTTTTCCATAACTATAAACTATATTTCTTATGTTGTGTGTTAGTGTTTCCCCCTTTCTATAGTTTAGTAACAATATACTGTAACTGTAATTCAGCTAAATTAAATAGTACTTTGTGTGATTTATTTCTATATCATTTGCACGGAATAAACCTTTAAGTTGAATAGTAGAATTAACTTTTATTTTGAAACATTAGGTCCATCCCTAGTTTCCTGTTAACATACAGTGAGAGTTTGGACTTTTATTTATTTTTATTTTTTTAATTATATTATTTTTTAAGGAGACCAGGCAGGTAGGAAGGGACGTGTCCCTTTACAATTTAAAGTCTGATCTGACATGGATAAGTAGCCAATGATGGTAATACTGGTGTAATATGCCCCTTTCACAGCTAAACAAAAAAAAAACCTCCAAGGTCTGAGTGTGTGTGTGCGCGTCTGAAAAAAGCATAAAACGTAAACTGTGATCATTCAAAAACTGTAAGAGATATCAAAAAGCTGACTGACAGTTTTAAGTTTAAGTTCAAAGTGCAGTAGGTTTAAGAGGATTTGAGGATGCATTTCCATACACTGTAAAATAAATCCTGTTGTTTTCATGGAAAAAAAACTGGCAGCTGTTGTTGCTCATTGAATCCCAAAATACCTAACAAAAAACACAGTAAAACTGTGAAAGCCTCATTATAAGACTGTCATTTAACGGAATTTTTCTGCAAAATCAAAATTTGTTTATAATGTAGAATCTTTTTCAGTATTAATGACAACTTTTACAGTAAAAGCAACATCTAAATACTGCAACTTAAATTTCTGTAAAAATGTAATCATTACAATTTTACATAAAATCCTGTTCCACAACTCTTATCAATCTCAAATATATAGTTTTTATTTTTCATTGCCTGTTAGGATTATTGCTCAGTGAAAAAAATTAACTGTTTCTATAAATTACAGGTAGATTAAACACTTATATTAGACGATATTATTTTAAACTTATACTTAAAGATGTTACTTTTATCAGAAATATGAAAAACGTAACCCAGTGTACACAGATTAGGCACTTAAAATTTGAAACGCAAAGCCAGATATATCTTAAGAGTTACTGTACTAAAAGATAAAAAAAAATCCAATAATAACTTGCCTTTCCAAGAATTTATTTACCTCAAAACAGCTATAACATCTGTCATTTCTCAACATACATATTCGTAATATGTGCATTACAAAACATACGAATAGAAAGCATGTGACCGATAAGTAATCATTAAAAAATGTCTCATAAGGGGTTATTTTTTGATGAGTAAATGATAAATTAACACCCTTTAAAGATTACAGCATTTCAAATGTTCCATTATATTCAAATAAGCTCTTTAAATTGAGGTACAGGCATGCAGATGAGTGACAATATGCAATAAAGCTAACAATTTCATCTGAAACTAATACTTTCTTCACAAGCTTGAAGAGCTGAGCAGATGAGCTGAAACTAATCTTCAAACTGTGAATGAGGCACATCGTCACATGCCATAAATCTTTAATCCATATTCAGACATCACGCCACTCATGATCTGAAAGTTCCTGAATCGGGGTAAGGACTCTCGGGTTCACGTGTGGGTCGTCACCACTTTAGTGTCCTTCTCTGGGTTGATGGAGAAAAAATCACCTTCGGAAACAGAAGAAAAACAGACAATTGTATTAATAATAAAATAGCTTTATTAGCAACAAAAAACTAAACATCATATTCTTTTATATTTTTTCAAGGCCACTTATAAAAACTATAAAGGTATAATGAAAAGTCCCTTAACCCCAAAGTCATTGCAGCAGCTACTTTTGTACTTGTTTCAGTTCAATAAAATATTGGATAAAGCGAATCCAAAAAGACACACCTCTGCAGAAACTCCAGGGTTGATGCCAGCTCTGTTGGGTAATGGATGTAAAATCAATAATAGCTACCAAATATCATGCACAGGGCAGAAACGAAGGAGGGGATGTAGTCATGTACAATGTTTCGATACACACGGCATGAACAGTATTGAAGAGTAGCTGGATCGTCCTAAAAAAATTGTCTTTCTGAAACATTTCACAAAAGAATTTGAGCATATACAGTATGTTGAAATTTTTTTGTTAAATTGCTACCATCAATACAAAAATCAGTGTATGTGCAGGTTTAGGGGACAGAAATGCATGACCTTTTAAGGCCACTTTGACTGACCTTAAGAGCTTACAGTAACAACATTTTTTTTTGGATTGGATTTGATTGGATTGACAATTTCAAACGCATTCGGGTGCAGAATAAGCTTCAGGCATCCTGGATTTTCAATGAAGAACTGGTTGGATTTAAAGTTTTGTCCATCACTTGTGTCACCCAAAACATCAGAGTCTGTTTCACAAGACTGTTGTAACACTGAATTCTGATTCCAATGAGCTATTTACTGTTTGTTTCACAGGTATGTAGCATAAGCAAACCTTTGTGTCATATTTTCATAATTTCCTAATGTTACCTTCTATGTATTTGAACATCTTTTTGAAGGTCTGAGCCCTTGAATGGATTGTTCTCAGTGGTCCCTGATGGCAGACAGAGAACAGATCTGAATCCTTCACACAATCACAGATTTTGGGAGTAGCATCATCTGTCAGACACATGTAATTTTTTAGAAGTGAACTTAGTCTACTTAAAGTGTAATTCTGTCCCAACTCATGCACATTTTGCATCTCTTTGACAATAGTCTGTATTGTTGAAGCTGGAAGAAGGAGCTGCCCTTGCAGATTTAGGTAAAATAAACACACATTCTTCAGAAAGGTCTCATTGAAATCCTGTGGCAATTCAGTACTTTCATTTGTTGTTGCATCAGACATTTTTCACAGTGCACAGTACATCGATTTATTTTCTTTTTTGGGCTGATTTGTTTCTTCCCACAGTGGGCAAATCCTCGGTTTAGCCAGTCGGTGCAGTTTTTGTTTTCCAGATGGGTCCAGATATGAAGGCATCACCTGGGGCTGCTGCCGGCTCACAGTCAGAGATGTTGAGCCCGTCTCTGAAGTAAACGTTTGACCGTTTCAAGTACAGCTCCTCTGCTCAATCAATGGGCGTACTTTGATCGCACAATGCTCTGTGTCTTTGTGCCTGCTGTTATACCCTGTGGACAAATCTACTTTGTCATGTCGAAAGCAAAATCACAAGCACACCTCTGAACTCTCTGAAAGTACAATCACATCAGCATAGACATTTCTATTTTGTGTGCACCATAAATGGATTATTTTATAACAGCGAATCTCACAAATGGAGTGTTTTTTAAAACTGAAAAGCAATTTAGGTTACAATTATCATATCATTTAGGGAGATTTTGTCTCATTATTGTGCATGCATGACTGTCTTGCACTGACACAGACAGACCACTTTCTGAATACTGCAACAACAGATCAATTATTGTGTAATTATATTTGCATTAGAAACAAACCATACTGAAAAGAGATTACAAACATAATGAAGCAGTGAGATGATGCTCATGCGTTTCTCCTGTCCTTGTTGTTTGCTGTGTATTTGCATCTTGTTAGGGTCTATCGTGCTATCTAACCTGCTGGAAAAGCAATTACCTGTCTGAGCCGCCCATGCAGTGAGGCGGGCTGCTGAGTTTGAAAGATACTGAAATCAATATCTCTGCAATGGGAGAAACATTTCCTGTCATGGAGGCAACAAGCCTGAGCTGAGCATTTGCAACTAATGTTGACATTTACAGTGACATTCACCTTAATTGCATATCAAGACATTTCCTCTCCTATGGTTCTGACTTTGACAAAATTAAAACAGAAAAGAGGCAAAGATTTCAGTCACCAGAGCAGGTAAATGCAAACAGCTAACATCATGCTGCAGGACACTGATTTGTTTGACTAACCGTGAAATGGTACATAGCTTTAGAATAAACTGATATGAAATGCTTTCCATTTCAAAGACAAGTGAAATATGGAAACAGCTACTTCATGTGTCATGTTGTAATCATATTCTTGAAGCCAGTGAACCGCTAAGCTTTTCTTTTTTATAAACTGAAGGAACAAACTGAGATGACATTGTGAAGTAAAGGTGACCGACTCCGTCATCGCTGATGGAGCTCCTCCTGTAGAGCGTCCTGCAGCAGTCAGCTCTCCACCCACACACAAACACAGCCAACCTGAAATGCAGATTAAAGAGAAAAGAACACTTGACTGATCATTCGCAAAAGAACGAGTTACAAGACATTACTGTAACTTGCTGCAACCATCCTGTATGACATACAGTACACATTAGTAGGGCACTAGATGAAAGGTCAGGGGATCACCGAAGTTATTATAATTTATCCTGAGGGGAACATGAATATCTGTACCAAATTTGATGGCAATCCATCCAATAGTTGTTGTGACATTTTACTGGAAGCCACAAATATCAACGTCATGGTGGTGCAAGAGGAAAAGTCAAGGGATCAACAAAGTCATTAGTATCCATCATCTGGGAACCATGGATGTCTGTGCCAATCCATTTAGAAGATACTGAGATAATTCACTGGATGAGAGAAAACTGTGACCAACTGGAGGCATAGAGGAAAACCAGTGGGATTCATCCTTAAAATCCTTAAAATGTCAATCCGTCCAATAGTTGTTGTGATATTTCAGTCTGGACCAAAGCAGTGGACCGACTGACCGACATTGCCATCCACCGAGCCATGCCGCAAGAGTGGCTAATGATAAAAACACCTTATCCATACACATAATTCCACCTACATAAATATTACTGTTCATTGTATGTTCAATATATAAGAACAAATACAGGCAAAGCACAAATCAGCTCAATCCTTTATTTCCTCCACTCCGTGTGGCTCGACAAGCCTAAAAATAAAGGAGTTATTATATTAGTCTGTGCAGGCTTATTTCAAATTTGGAAAAGCTACTTGCACAGCAGCACCTGTGCACCACCAACATGCCAGATTTTATTATTTCTGAAAAACGGTGGGTTTAAAAGTAAAAAAGGGCTGCGCCACGGGGAGATTGCATGATGTTCAAGTGGTATAATGGTTCAGCCTTTTATTGAGCTCCAGTCGTGGTGCTATCTGCAATTGCTGTAATGAAGACAGACCTAATTATCTCAGCAGACAGAACTCCACTCTGAACAGGACTCTAATTATGGCCTAAATGCTGCTCTCTCACTGTTCAGTGTCATACCCAGGGGTTATAGCGGGGCGACTGCTGCGGTCTTTTCTCACCACGCCTTACACACACACACACACACACACACACACACACACACACACCCACACCCTGGAGAACTCAATGTGCTTAGCTGATGCTCTTCTGTGCAGGCATTATGGCCTATAGTGGCAGGGATTATCTAGTATGGCAACCTGCACACTCTGCCCCCCTCTGACCAGTGACAGTCTATAATCTGATTAATAAATCACAACTCCAGATGTCACTTGCAATTTGTATTGTGAGGTACTTTGCACCAATATTTTACAGGAAAATCCCACTGAAATCCTAAAACCCACATGTATGTCAGCAAAAAAAAAGAGACAAACTAGATAATACATGAAGTAATGTCTGAAAAAGAACAAAAAGGGCAACAGGGGTTACCAACAGATGGATTGCTCCAGTCCCATTCTGAGCCCATTCATTTTGAATTTATGAATGTAAAATAATATTGCAGTTTTATCCGCTCTTGTGTTATTGTCGCTGAGGAGCGAGTAAATTAAAATGCCATGTTTCTAAATTCAGACCGAGGAAGGGTAAGCGGCTTGCGCAGTGACCTTCCTTGTAGGTATTGAGGAGATGGGACAGATAAGGGGGAAGTATTTGGGCGTGCAAAGGAATATGCACCGGTTGACGCAGTGTTGGTGTCGGCTAATGAGTGCAGCCAACAAGCGATCACACAGCACAGTGAGATATGAGTGAGGAAACTGGTACTGTTAATGAAGCAAAGGGCAAAGTTGACCTCTGTTATTGTCAGTAACAGGTACAGAGAAGATGGCAGCATGCACATGTCTGCACAATCAGTTATTTCTGAAGGCATTTAGGTGGCTTATATGATGGTTTGAGGGAGGGACCATATTTGTGCACTGTAATTCGTAACACTGATGCATTTTAAAGTGGCCAATAAAAGAAAAAACACATTTGTTTAATCTGCCTTAAACAAAGATGAAACCCAGTTGTTTCCAGGATAGATTTATAGAGATTATGTCTTGCAGAGGCTATTTGTAAATGCTGTATATGCATCAGAAAATTGAACAAGAAGAGAGAACATAGAGAGCACATAATGTACAGTGATTTATCTTAAATGCAGTGGAAAACAACAGGAATATGAAACACAGGTTTAAATCCCTCCAGGGAGCAACAGTATGGCCTTAAACTACAACAATGCGACTTGCAGTCAAGGTCACTGAGCGTACAAATGATCACTTGAGACTCATTCTCTGCCAACATTAAAGGCAACATGAGCGTATTATTGATGCTGCCTGCACATCTCATAAGAATATGCATTTACTTTATGATTACTGCTCTTCAACAGAGCGGCGTATTTCTCGATTATTGACTTACTGTGGGCATTTATCCTTGACTGTATACCGCGCACGGCTCTGGCAGAAATCTACAATCACTATGATCCACTGTTGTAGCAGCTTCAGGGCCAAGAAGCTATATCTGAATTCTGCCTACAGGAGAGTCTATATTTGTCTATGTGACAGTCCAATTTTCCACAAACCAGCAGGGGGATGTGAAAAAAAGGGAAAAAATACAGCAGCTTTAATTATTCATTTCAGGGGGATTGTCAGCAAATGTCATTTTTTTTGTGTTTTGTCTATTTCCCGGTCAGTCATCCACAGGCTGGTTATTGCTGTGCATGACTAGAGAGATGACAACATTTGGCAGAGATAACATGGCATACACTAACGAACGAAGGTGCTTCTCCCAAAGTTGACACTCAGAGAACAAATTAAAAATATACAACAACTAGATTTTGCAATTAATAGTTTTCAATATTGAGATTTATTAATGTGTCTTTTCTGGAGAAAAGCAGCAGATTTAGTACATTGTTTAGAAATAAATTTGATTTTAATCTAGTGGACTCTGCCAATGCTTATATTTTCTGTTTTGTAAAAAATGTCCATGCAAATGCGAAATAGATATTGTGCGATTATACAAGATTGCATCTCTGGCTAAAAACAGCAAGGACTGTATGTGTGTAGCTATCAAAAATCTGCAGCCTAGACAGAAATTTAATCTTCAGGGAACACAGTGTGATTATAAAGCTGGCCTGGGAGAACACCTCAGGATATGAACATCCACAAAAAGAGATGAATCTTGACACCAGGGTGTCAGTCTGCTGCACACTGTGTGACCCTGGTCATTTATACTGGAAGAAGACTCGATATTGCTCTCTTGTGGTAGATTTGGAGCAGTGCAAATCACCATTAGGAAAACAATTCATCAGAATAGAAAGTAGATTTGAGAATTTTTCATTTATGTAATTCCCTTAAAGGGGACATATTATAAAAAAGTGAGATTTTCATGTTTTTTTTATTATAAAAGCAGGCTTAAGTCCTATATCAATACTGTGAAAGTATCGAAACACTCAATCCACAGGGAAATACACACAGCCTGTAGTCAGAAACTCTGCATTTGAAACAAGCTGGGAGGATTTCTATCCATTTGTGATGTCACGAATATACAATATTTAGACCCTTTACGCAGTTTTGAACATAATCATTCTAAATGTGTCCCAGTTTATTACTGGTTGCAGTGAATGTGAATGTCATCAACTGACAGGAAGTACACATGGACCCAAGCTGTTGCCTAGCAACGCAATCCTGTTGAAGTTCCGTCGCAATTCCGTCGAAAAGCGCTAAAACGGAGCGTTTCAGTCAGAGGGTAAATACAGGCATATTCGGGCCGACAGTATGAGGAAAATAATTTTTTTTTTTAACATTACAGCATGTAAACATGTTCTAGTAGAAACACAAAATACAAATATGAACCTGAAAATGAGCACGATATGGGACCTTTAAAGCAATTTTAATCTATCATCACACTCGTGACACTTTATTTTGAAAATACATGTTTTTGTTTTTTTTGTTTTTTTTATTATTTTAAAATGACACTATACATAGTAACAGCAGAAAACATTAAAAACATTTACATACAAATGAAGCATAGCGAAAACATAAACAAAGAGCTGTGCCAAACATAAAAGTACAACAGAAATGAAACAAAACCAACATAAAATAAAAAAAAACACAATAAAATAAATAAAATAAATAAATAATAACAAAAAAAGACCACGCGAGAGTATGACAATAATTTCACTTAAAAACTTTAAAGATATTGCATACATTCATTGTTTTCATTGCTTTTTTGTTTTGTGAGGAAGAAATTTTTGACAGATATAATTCCATTTCTTTCATAAATACAAAGAAATTAGGCTTTTTTGGGGGTAAATTTACACTTGTGAATGTGGAACTTCGTGAGAATTAAAATTAAATTAATAAGGAAAAATGCATTACTGTCTTTGTCACTGTAATCATAGCAACCAAATATAATATTTCTATAGTACAGTGCAAAATCTGAGAAAATGTTAACAAGTATAAAATTATTGACATCTTTCCACAATTCACATGTAAATTTACAGGACCAGAATAAATGAGAGCAAGTTTCAGGATGTGATTCGTACATGATTTGGTTTGAGCTTTCCACAGTATCCGGTAATGGCGCTTCGGTTTTGCGCATGCGCATTGCAGCCCGGAGGCGAAACACGGAAGTCCCATGTTAGAAGATACTAAACAGACAACACCCACAACACCGAGCTGTAATCTCTTTTTTAAACTAGCTTTAGGAAGATCTGGTGTCACATTTTACTTGACTTGGTCTCTGACAGCCTGTTAGTGATGATGGTGTGGATACAGCTTCTGTAGCTTCATTGAAACACTGAAAACAAACCTGTTATCAAGCTACTGAGCAGCTGAAGAAAGATGCCAGCTCGTAACGTGGTGTCCAACGGGATCAATAACAGCAAAGTGAAGTACTCCAGGTTGGCCTCTGATGATGACGGCTACATTGATTTACAGGTAAGAGGTATTGTAAAATGTAAGTGTTAACCCACTGTAAGCTCTGTTTACCCCATACATGTTATTATTGTATCATAAATTACCTATGTTGGATGAGAAGAGGGTCTTAATTTCTAGGAGGAAACTCAATCAGTGCTTCTCAGGCATTATAATGTAATCTATTTTATATAATTAAAATTTTTTAATCAATGGTGGTTGCCCTATTGTGATTACATTCTCATGTGCAATATCACTGTTCATTGTGTGCAATATTAATGTCCAACATGTGCAATATTACTTATTTTTCTGTTTGTTAGCTTACTTTACCGTTTTTATTTTACTTATCTTATCTTATTTACTCATTTTACTCAATGTATCTTACTTAATTGTTATTCTATTAGGCACTGGTGCTAGAAATAGTACTTTTTTATTTTATACACTTGTATTTTATACACTTGAACTTGTTGTAATTTTGTTGTATTTTTGAGCAATCTCTGCCACAAGAATTTCCTTCGGGATTAATAAAGTTCTATCTTATCTTATCTTATCTTATCTTATCTTATCTTATCTTATTATAGACTGAAGGTCATAGGTCACCAACTTCTACAAGTTCATGACAGCAATTCTCGACTACACTGCATTAGAGTACAGTATAATGAACTTTAAGCATCTAGTATGGGTCAAACTCCGAAAACATTTGATCCTACATTTCCCACATTGCAACTCTATATATGTCTTGGGTGTTGGTAAATGCCCACTTCTTTCAAACTCCATGCCCTCACTTTCTACCACAGTTTTTTTTTGTTATGATTTTGTAGTCCCTAGCCCAAACTGAGATAACCCTAATGACATTATCAAGGTTATTTTCTCGTACTTGAAAAAAGCTCCTTCAGAGTCACAGGAGTAATGATATAATTGTTTCCACAGGCTGAATAATAGGCCCTTTCCACAGAAGCCATCTTGACATGTTGTTGCAGGGTAAACACAGGTGTAATTAATAACATTAATTATGGCTCTGTTCCATTTAAGTGGACCAGGGTTGCGTTCAAATAGTCCTTTTTGCTTAGGAAGGTTCCTAATGGAGTGAAATGACCCGGAAGTACCTCAGTAGCAGCCATGGCAAGAGCTGTTCAAATTCACCAAATGCTAAGGAAAGGAGCTTCAATGCTTCCTTTATTATCTCCTTTAGTGTAGGATACACTGGATCATCCTTTACCAAAGGAAAAGAGAGAATTATATCCCACAATTCCTTGAGGCTGCAGCATTTAAAGCGATGCACCATTCGGCCGTTCATGATAACAAATTATATGCTTATCTTGCATATTATTTTCATACGCTCATACACTAATTGGGATTCATGTTTAATATGAGTGGACAGCGACAACCATTTTGTTTCACTTTATTTTTTATTAATTATTTATTTCGAACATGTAACAAATACCTAAGTAAAAAACAAAACAGGAATAACAACAGTAAACAATCAATTAACAAATAATCAAATAATATTACATGAAAAGGAGTTGGAAGAAGTACAGCCTACACTTACAACATATAGTCCTACACCTACTCCATAACTCGAACAATTAACTCAATATTTATCATATATTCCTTTGTTTATTTCAATTCCAACCTTAGTAATGAAGTGAATGAAGTTGAAGTTGGGGTCAAGGAAAAGTGGTTAGGAAAAGACATTAGGACGTAATTTTTTGACTTTTCGAACGCAACCCAGGGCTCTGGTATTGTGCATGCTGACTCACTGGAATGGCCATGACACTAAATAAAACAGCACCATTATTCATTTGATCAATTTTACCTGTGTTTACCCTGCGATGCCATGTCAAAATGGCTGCTGTGAAAAGGGCCTATACTTCACATGACTAGCAAATTGACCTTATGTGTAAAATCGGTGGGTTTACCCTTTAAATTAACACAAATAACATTGTCAAGACAGTTTGGTGAATGTTCAGTACAGTATTCAGTCACAAGGAATGCAATGCGTAACTAACCCATTTACATCTTCAAACACATAATGTAACATGACAGTTTCATGGCTCACACAGTCAGTCAGCTTCCTTTGATCTGTCAACCCGTCACAGACGTTCACTTTTCCAAGTACATTATGAGCCAAACTCATTTAGCCTATCCAGCTCAGTACATAAGAGGGAAACTGGCATTGCCATAGAAAGCCTGCTGTGTCAGAGAAAAGTGTTTTTAACTAAATATTTCTCCTCCTCTGCAGTTCAAAAGGAGTCCACCCAAAGTCCCATACAAAGCCATAGCACTAGCCACAGTCCTCTTCTTAATCGGCTCTCTGTTAATCATCATTGGCTCCCTTCTGCTGGCTGGATACTTTGGAGTCACTGTGAGTACTTGTATAAGGCACAATTTGTACAGTATGAACAATATACAGTATATACCTCTATCAAAATGAATGTTTTTTTCTCTTTCAGCACTCAGACCGAACCGTGCCTGTCCTTATCATTGGGATCCTCGTCTTCCTGCCTGGAATTTACCACCTACGAATAGCTTACTATGCATCAAGAGGCTACCGGGGCTACTCCTATGATGACATCCCGGACTTTGATGACTAACAAACACCACAGCTTCAGCCGCAGTCTTCCTGTACACACATGTACTCCTTATACTCTGCTTGTTCCTATTTAAATGCACTGATATTTTACAAGGAAATAAGCTTAAATAGATACTGTAAATTATGATACTGATTTTGACGTTATTGTCATAGGGTTATATGCCGAGGTAGTTGATGGCAGCCTGCCTGTTATGAAGCCAAATCAATATCAGACATTGTTTGATTTGTATATTTGTTTTGCTAGCTTGATAAATTAATAAAACTGTAATTTGATCAGTATCTTTTATTTGTATAATGTTATTTGTATCATTTAGATCATCTATACAACAACTTTACACTGAGTTGGTCTGCAATAGAACACATTTTAGCTTATAGTACAATATGTAGAGGAATTCAACCAATATGGCTACTTACGTACCAAAACAGGACTGATTAATTTTACACACTTTTTAAAGTTCAGCCAATTCTCAAAATCAAATTATTTTCATGCCAAATAAAACTGAAATTATATTCAGTGGGTACTTTAATTTGAGGTGATCCACCCACCTGTTCGATGGTAGAGAAAACTCATAAAAACGGGCTTGCAATTAATTAATTTATAGTACAATTTAGATGAATATGTTCAAAGATTTCAGGCCTAGGTGACCTGAACTTCTTACCTGCCACAGCCAACATTTACCCTGTACTTGGCAGGTGGCAGGTGCTAATTTCATTCCCTGGTAATAACCATAATAATACCACACTGGAACAACAACTTTTTGGTCAAATGGGGAAAATAAGATGCCTTCTTACTAGGCTAAATGATTTGCATCATGCATCATTGTATATCTTTCCTGCCAGATAACCGATATTTAATAAAAGGCTATTATTGATGTGTCCACAATATGATCAGTATACTACATAACACAGTTTGCCTTACCCTCCAGTTAATTCTTCCTTACTCTTCAGAGTGGTTCTTGCTTGGAGGACTTCATCTCATTAATGCCAATCCTTTGATCTCCATATGGTGCACCTGGCCTGTGAGAGTAAACACTGTCAAACAGGAAGTACACAAGCTATTAAGACCTTACACTCTGTTAACCTTAGTGAAAAACCTTTCCTCCACTAATCTGTGCCATCAACTCATCAATTTCAACGGAAAGGCAAGGCTACCACCTCCATTTCCTTTGCAGGATAATGTAATGTGTGCTGTCTAATCCTTGATTTTAATTATATGAATTATTACTATACAGGCAGGCAATATAATGACATAAGCATTCACAAACACTCCTGCACAAGTAGTGCTGTTTTAGTATTATAGTAATTTAACAGTGTCCACAGTTGAGATTATATTAATTTATAACACTGTCATGTCGCAAGTCATTAAGGCAAAATCATTGTAAACTAGTAATCGGGGTCTGAAATTATTTTTTTGTAGAAATATGGAATATATTATGTAACTTTAATCCCTGACTACTTTTAACTCAGGAATTGCCTTTTAAAAATAATATTTCTTAATATAAGGAAATCCCTTCTGCCATGGTGTTAGAAAGGGTGACGCGATATATACAGTAGGTATTGACGATAACTGTGATATTTAAAAATGATATAATGATATCATGATAATAACATACTATGATAATATTGTATAAACAATTCAGCGCCTCTTAAATCATTATGTACAGTTATGGTTACAGACTCAATCTACCTCCCTATACTTGTATTTTGAGTGTAATTAATTTGCCAAAAAAAAAGAGACAAAAAGCAACAAAACAAAGTTAAAGAAGAATTTGACTGATAGCATTTTTTTTTTTTAATTTTCTATAGATATCGCAATAATATCATTATCGTGAATTAAATTGGCCACAATAATTGTGTTGTGAAAATCTGATATTGTGTCAGCCCTAGTGGCAGGTGACCTGAACTTCTTACCTGCCACAGCCAACATTTAGCCTGTATTTGGCAGGTGGCAGGTGCTAATTTCATTCCCTGCTAATGATACAAGTCTCCAGTGCTAAATCATGTCCAAGCTATATTTTATTTATTTTCTGTGTTCCTGTCACTCTGCATCATGCTCTGCATCAATATACAAGCAGCTGCCATGAACCATTTTCTACTGGTGGACAGTATCACCCTCTTGTGGCGATCCAGACTGCCTGGCACTGGATTGGCTATTTCAAACTGAAGGGTAAACAAGAAAGAGCAACATCCCATCAGCTCATTATGTGAAAGAGTAGTAGATTTCCAGCTCATTTTAGGAGGAAAAGACGTGGTTTTGAGGTAAGATAATGAAAATCTTGATAGAAAAGTTACAAACTCTCTTTTAACAAGGTTCATTATAATTATATGAAGGGTAATCCAAATTAGATTGCAAACAAACAACAAAAAGATGACAAATAAAGTTACTTTTATATATATATTTTGTATATATTTTATATATACTTTTATCTCTGACAGCTAAAAAGAAATAGTTTTGACAGAAGTGCCCCCCAAAGAACAAAGAAGTCAACAATCAATGGGTAAGTTATGAATGAGTCTTCTAATTTAGCATATAGCAATATTAGCAATAGCATAATGTTAGCCAAACTCAATATTAGGTACAATAATATCTCAGTTAACAAAATAACAGCTAAGTTACTAACGTTAGCTGGTTTATGTCTTTGGTAATATATGTATAATTATAATAACAGTTAGCTAATGTAAGCTTTATGAAAAGAATAATAGCTGTCTCTTGCTAGCTTGAGCAGTTAGCTAACGGAAAGCTAACTAGCATTAGCTAGCTGTTAGCTTAATTTGAATGTTTGTTAGGGCGGGTAAGGTAGTTAAGTGCTAAATCTAATGCTAAATTAGCTTCTACTCTAACATAGGCTACATATTTCATTGACATTCAGGTTTGTTATTAGAGAAAACAGACTTTATTATTATTAAGAAGGCGTCTTATTTTCCCATTTGACCAAAAAGTTGTGATTCCAGTGTGGTATTATTATGGTTATTACCAGGGAATGAAATTAGCACCTGCCACCTGCCAAATAACAGGGTAAATGTTGGCTGTGGCAGGTGAGAATTTCAGGTCACCTGCCATGATGGCAGACAGGTTTTCCTTATATTAAGAAATATTATTTTTAAAAAGCAATTCTAAAGCCTAAATTAAATATTGGGTAACACTTCATTTTACAGGTCTGCAAATTTCATGGTAATTAGCTGATGATTAGCAAATAACACATTTGAAATTTCTGCCAAATTACCCCAATATTTACCTCAAAATGTATTGAAAATTACTTTGTTATAAACGTTATTTAATAATTATATTCCACTATTTCTCAATAGCTGGTAATTAACTTAACACATTTCCAGGAAAAAAGAAAACAAAGTTAATTGATATGCTTTATTTCCATGTCTGCGGGTAAATAGATAATAATTAGCAAATAAATTCTTTAAAATGTCTTAATAAACTCCCTGAATCATGACATTAATGACATCAGCTACCAGGTTACATCTGTGTAGACAATCAGTCACAATGGTGATCAGAAGAGTCTTCTATTAGTTTGAAGAGCAGCCTCTTCTCAAGCCTCAGGGCCCTATTTTAACCATTATATGCTATTTTAGTATAGAATTATTAGATAATGTTTATAATAAAGCAATTTTTGATAAATGTTGAGGTAAATTTTGGGGTAATTTGGCAGAAATTTCAAATAGGTTACTTGCTAATTATCAGCTAATTACCATGAAATTTGCAGACCTGTAAAATGAAGTGTTACCAAATATAGTCATGGATTAAGGTTACATGATATATTCCATATTTCTACAGTCTGGTACCACTGACTCAGTGTTTACAATTTTAAAGCTTTCCACTTTGATTTTCCTTTTGAATATATCACATCCTTTTTCAATGTCACATACTGGAGAATTGTTGTTTTAACTGCACATTTGGAGGTATCTCCTAATAACATGTGTTTTTGTGACATATGCTGGATGCTGTACCAAAACGGCTCTGAGTCAAATGTGTCCTTTAGGTGTGTGTTTGCCTTTTGTTACGATCCCAAGTCTCTTCCCACGAAAAGGCGCTTTTGTCTGAGGCGCTTAAGTACCAGCAGCATCCAGCATGGCATCAAGTCACACAGAGACAGCTGGCACACTAACGGAAGTGGGTTATTTTAACTTCAACATAAAAGCGTTTTTATTTGGATGATGGATTCTTAGACTTTGACCCACAGACTGTATATACTCTGATCACAAATTGACTCTACACACTATTTCACAGCCTTTACAAAAATAATCTTTTTTTTCTCATTTAAATTTTGTCTGAAGTCATTATATATAGCACCACTACAAATTACATATGATAGTGAAATAGCCTACGTGGCTCTAAATGTGACGAGTATAGGCCTAGGTATGGGAAACATGCAGCAATTTTCATGTATTTTAAACTAGGGCTGCTACTAAAAATTATTATCAATAAGTCCTTTTCATGACAGTCATTTGGAATTGTCATAGCACAGGGGTCTGCAACCTGCAGCTCCTGAGCCACATGCGGCTCTTTAGCCCCTCTCCAGTGGCTCCCTGTGGAAATGAAAAACAGTTTTTTGTTTACATTTTCATTTTTATTTATCATAGTTGTAGGTCTATGGTACGACGGAGTATTTGGGCCACGTTGAGGAAAAAAAAATAAATCTGAGATTTCGAGAATAAAGTCATAATAGTACGAGAATAAAGTTGTAATATCATGAAAATAAAGTCATAGGTTTACGAGAAAAAAAAGTCGTAATATGATAATAAAGTCATAAGTTTACGAGAAAAAAAGTCGTAATATAATGATAATAAAGTCATAACTTTACGAGAAAAAAATCGTAGTATTATGAGAATAAAGTCATAAATTTAAGAGAAAAAAGTCATAGTTTTATGAGAACGAAGTCATAATATTATAAAGTAGTAATTTTACGTGTTATTTTCTTTTTTCTCGTAAAGTTATGACTTGATTCTCGTAATATTACGACTTTTTTTCTCGTTAAGTTATGACTTTATTCTCGTACTATTATGATTTTTTTTCCCCGTAATGTTATGACTTTATTCTGGAAATCTCCGATTTGTTTTCCTTCAATATGACCTTAATACTCCGTAGTACATTTGCACTTTGGCCCTCACTGCATTAGACTTATATACTATATACTTAGACTATAAACTGTGTTACCTTCATCACAATGCTCAAATGTTTAGCGGCTCCAGACAGAATTTCTTTTTCTTTTTTTTTTGCCTAAAATGGCTCTTTTGATAGTGAAGGTTGCTAGCCCCTGTCATAGCAGGAAAAGCACAGGAGTTACTAATAACATTAATGATGGCTCAGTTCTGTTCAAGTGTCCCAGAAAGCCACGACAGTGAGCTAGCATGAACAATATCAGGACCCTGAAACTGAAGCAGCTAACTGGAATTCAGTCATCATTCATTTTAGTATTTACACCTGTAACATTTCTAAATGTCTTCTGTAAAAAAAGGCCTTTTTTGATTAATCTGTTGATTATTTTTGGAATTATCAATAATTCATGTTGTCCTTAAAATTGTGGAACATGTCCATCACAATTTCCCTCAGCCCAAGGTGACCTCTTTGACATCGGTGTTGTTTTTTTGTTTGTCAAAAATGTGAAGATATTCAATGTACAATGATATAAAACTGCAAATTATCACAATTTTAGAAGCAAGAGACAGCAAATATTAATATTTATCCTTAATAAATGACTGAAACTATTTATGGGTTAGATAGATAGATAGATAGATAGATAGATAGATAGATAGATAGATAGATAGATAGATAGTAACTTTATTGATCCCGAGGGAAATTCAAGTTTCCAGCATCACAGTTCCATAGTGCAAAACATGTTAGTAAAAAGGCAGTAAAAAAGTTAGTAGTGCAAATTACAAAGTACAAAAAAATATACCAGATATAAAGATACAAGGAGATGAAGAAAACTGTTAAAACTGAATATAGTGCAGGGTAACAGCTGAGATACAGGACTATTAAAAAAGTGAATAAAGTGCAGAAGAGACTGTTAAAAAGTGAATATAGTGCAGAAGAGACTGTTAAAAATGAGTATAGTGCAGGGTAACTCCAGTAGCTTAGTCTATGAAAGTGCACTGTATGCATTATTATCTGTCCTGTAGACCGTCCTCCTTTACTGAAATTGCTCAATAAAGTGCTTAATTGACTAATGGTTGTAGCACTAATTTACACATTTAACAATGGATCTGTTTTCCTCTTGTACCCATTTTGTTCATCAGTGGGACTTTATTTTGAAAGGTATAACAGGAAGTGTAGTGGTTGTACTCTGTGTGACTTGATGGTGGGTCAAACAGCGGCTGTAGTAGGAGGAGGAGGAGGAGTGAATGGTAATAATGGGAGGAGAGACACGGAGTGAGTATCAACAGCAGGGCTCCAACTAAACGTGCAGTGTGTTGCTCTCTTTCTGATGAAACTTGATGATAAATGTGCACTGCGTCGACCAAGGGGCCATTTCTACACATTTATGAAGTTAATCATAAACTCTCACTTATGATTAAAGCTACTTCCAGCAAGTTTGGACAAAGACGACATGAAAGCCAAGGCGTGGAAAGTTTAAATGGACTTTAAATGTACTGATGTTGGACTCGTGAAGGTGGACTGGGTTTATGGATTTTATTGAAACCTCAAAGTGTTTTTTTTCTTTTAAGAAGTCTGATGGATGCCGAGGATTTATAATTTAATTTCGGACTGAGAACAAAATGTGACCACCTGCGTTTTACCCAACACTTTCTTCTTTTTATTTTACAAGCTGTGTTTTTTTTAAAATCTGACTTCTTCTTCTCCCTGAAGAGAGAGAGAGAGAAGAATTAAAGGTTAAATTTGGTCTGCAAGACGAGTATAAAAGAAGAGCATCAATGGATTGAAATATTATACTTTCAGCTTTCAAGTGAAAAAGTGCCTCAAGCAAGGTAAGGAGCTGTGCAGGCAGAGCTAAAGCATCCTTTAGGGTCTGTATTTTGATGGGACATTAGTGTCCCTGCAACATCTACTGTAGTAATGCTAAGATACACTGACATATCACCCCTTTGTTTATGTTTAGTGTATCACATGCACCACTTGTAATCTGGGAATGAGTGTTTTTTATTCTAATACCATAGTGAATAGGTTTAACACTAATGACCCAAAAGTGAACTCTGTTCCCACTCCTAGGATTAAAATTATGAGAACAATAGTCAGTCAGAATAGTGTTTTTTTTATTTTTTATTATTCATGTTCCCCCCTCTCAGCTGGGTTCAGACTCAGTGAGTCAGACAAAAGATGCACCTGTTTTGTCTTACAGGAGGGGTGCCGAGGACTGAACATCACAATTCACTGTAGGGGTGCAGAATTAAAGAGCTTGAGGCTTGTTGTCTGTTGTGTATCTGGACCAGGCCATTTGCCTGCTGCTCCACATGGTGCCCTGTACTGGGCAGAACCTAATTTTAGCTGTTTTTGTACAGAGGAGTGCAGCCGTCTTGTGCATTTTACATCATCATACTCCCTGCTAGTGTTTCCCCTTCCTTTGTTTTTGTTGTGCTTGTTAATTCTGGTTGGCGAGACGTGAGGTGCACAGAGGCACACATCACTCTGGATGCCTGTAATCCCTTGTATTGAGCCATAACACTGTATAGGGACACTGTTTACTTTCATAAATATAAGCTCCCTTCGTTGTTAATCAGCTTGTAAATTGCCAAAGGTTTTAGTTGATTTTAAAAAAACATAAATTGTAATGTGTTATTTCCTCAAAGAATACACCAGAGAAAAATATAGACTTCCAGTCTAGCCCTCATGGCAAACACTAAATTGTAAGTCTGTTTTTGTGATTGCCTTTGCATTATTTACAGGGTGACAGCTTTGTTCAGGAAGCCAGAAGTAAATGTTGAGCATATCATCCAGGCCCTCCAGTTTAACAAAGTCTGTGCATGTTAGATACCAACTCAGGTATCATTTTACACAGTTATACCCCACATAATTCAACATTTAGCAGGCCTTGACATTTCACCAGTATATTCAAAACACTGTGGCCAACTGTACCCTGTAGGCAGATTGTCTTTCTGGAGGAAATTCATTGTATTGAGAAACAAATTATTCATGAGTTGAAGGTGGTTACTCCAAATTGCTGCGTTATTGGTGGTAAAGATAGAGTCTGTTTGCCTTTACCATAAAAACATGTAATTAACACCATGTTGAAGCTCATGGAGCACCAAAGAACATACAAAAATGCAAAAAAAAAAACAGAAATAAGTAAAGAAATGTAGTAAACCAAAGCTAAGGGAGATTGGAGAAAGTGCCTTATAAAGTTTAAGGGCCATGCAGCGTACCATAAATGGTCACCATTGTATGCTTTACGTCTCATTAGTGTTGACCTGCCTGAAAGAGCCTTTTACATCTGGGCAGTAACAGATGTTCGCTAAGAGAAGAAATGAGAACCATATCAGTGAGGTTAAATATTTAGGATTTGTTTAGGATCCGGGGTAACGTCTCTTGCTGATCTTCAGGTTTTTAAAATAAAAATCCCGTGCCATGCTTCAACAGTAGATTCCAGCTCTTGAGGTCGGTACCTTTGGCTTTTGACCCTCAGTTCCTCCCACTGTCGTGTCTTGAAAGTAGCTTTATGGGACTGACCTGTTCCCGGGAGTCGGGGGCAGGGAAGGACAAAGACTCGGGACATAGAAGAAGGATATTAGCTGCTTTGCTTTCACTAGACTCATGTCATTTCCCACTCCCATGAGACCAATAAGCTATATGAAATCTTCCTGGGGGGGGGGGGAAGACATGAAATCAGTCCACATGTGTGTGGAGCATAATGCAGGTGATTTATTTATGTGATTTGCAGTATTGTTCAATTGCTGCAAAATTGCATAGTAAAGGTTGCACTATTCAAGTTTCTCTGTGTGAGTAAATTAAAAACATTCATTGCTCATCTGTCAATATTGTTACAGTATACCCTGTAGCACCATGTGTTAGATTACGAGGGATCAGTATGTTAATCCATATACAGTAGGCTTTCCCCCTCACGAGACCATAAGGCTTCTCTCGCGTGCCCACTGTGTGCCCAGCTCATTTCCTTTTAGTTAAAATACATGTCAATACAGATGCTAAATTGGGTTGCAGTGCCAGGGACACAATCCATGAATTGATTGCTGTGTTGTGTTGGCTGGTCCAACCAGTCACAGTTGGATTGATGGTTTACAACCTAGTCCCATTGTAAATAACTGTTGAATGTACTATTTGTGCAGGTCTGTTGTCTTTGCTGTGGTCAGTCGTGTGATATTTCTGCCTCGGTATGAGATTCTTCTGTTCACCTGTGAAGGTTTCTGCTCAAGTAACATTTGTAGTTCTTGCTAAGTTGCTACCGGGATTTTTTTTTTGCACCAAGGCTACGGCCTCTGTCAGGATTAACAAGGATTACTAAGAGAGTAATGCTTCTTCTTATCAGGCCTGTATCTCTCGCTAACATCACTGATAGCTCTGCTTAGGTGCTGAGGGATAAAACACACACACTCTCACACACATTAAGTCAAAAGTTGAAGTTGTGTTGGGTTTTCTGTGAGTGTCAGAGAAGATTGAAAAGAGCAACTAATGATTTAATTGTCACTTATCAAGTGAACAAGATGGCAGAAAAGACCACTGCACTGCTCGAGTTAACTCAGTTACAGTGTAACCCTTTACAAAGTGCATCCTTAACCTTTGCATTATTCCGTTTATGCCTCCTGATCAGTTATTTCTACTGTGATTCAGAGGAAATGCATATGGAGAAATCAGGCTTACCGGCTGTTTTTGTTAATTATTTAATGAAATTAAAGAGGGTTTTTACAGATTTCCACATTGGGCAATTGATGGTTTGAGTCTGCATTTATAAAGTTATTACTTGGCAGTGGAGATGAGAAAAGTAGCTTCTACAACAGAGGTGTATCAGTGATCTGTTATAGGGGATCACTGATACATCAGGTACATTTTACTGAGTCAAAGTTGCTTTCTGTTACATGTGGTCCCCATAAAATGTGGACAACACAACCGGCTTGCTCTACACCGTCCGTGTTATCGCCACCAACGTTTGTGGACTCCCAGCAATCAGAATAATCTGGAGTGTTTTAGTGACTTGATTTACCAGTTGATTGATCACTTCACAGCCAGATGACAAGAGTGTCCTTGATTTGCCTCACCAATTTGATCTCTAATTCAATTACACTATTAACACTCAGACCAGCAGGGCAGGATTAGTCTGGGTGTTACAAATGTCCAGTCCAGTAGGCTAAGTCATGACTAGATCTAAAGCAATTTGTGTCATTGAAATCCAGCGAAACATCGGACCAGTGAACTGTGTCCACACGTGTGTGTTACAGAGCTGAACTGAGTTGTGATGAGCTTGTTTGTGTCGTCACTTTTTTACCTTAAATCTCATTATTAAAGGGCCAAAGATCACTCAGGTCCTCTCTATTTCACTGCTGATGTCCGTACCATTTGCACAACTTAATTTCAAGTGAAGAAGTTTTGTGATGCAGTCAGTCTTCTCTCTCTGCATGGTTATGTGCGACTTGCGAGCAGTTGTTAATTAATAATATGTCAACTTTCCCTCAGATATCCTTGTGGGGAGATTAATGTGCACCTCTCACATGCTCAAGTTGAATAGGAGCTGTCCACAGTTATTCTTTCTTTGTAAGTTACTTGAAAGATGAAAACCATAATTGCCTACAGGTCTGCAAGTGTCTATTATCACATTGCTGTCAGGTAAATAGCAAAAGCTCTGCTGCTTGGCTGTTTTTGACTTGTCACAGAATCCATGTTCTGTTTTAAACATCTGAGCTCTTCTCTGAGGCCTTCTCTGTGTTCATGTCAATTAATTGGCCCCTTGCTCTGCTCTGCTCTGCTGCCTGAGGAAATAACCTGGTTGTCTTGCACCTACTCCTGCACCTGCAGAAAAAAGCCGCCCTACAGGCTTCCTCTGTAATATGGCGGCTCAGTGTGGGCGTCTGTCTGTTGCCACAAGCCAGTCATATATTCTGGTGTGGAGGCACAGCAGAGCAGGCAGGAGCAAAGACGAGATTTGTTATATCTTGAGGTTGTCAAAAGTTACTTGAGGTCTGGATGTGAGCTAGAATCTTAGATATATGATAGGATTTGCTCATTACTTTAGCTGTCATGTCATTAAAATGACTGTGAAGATGACAGGCAAGATGATGCAGTGATGTGCAATCACTTCCATCATTTTTTTTGACTGCTGGAGGTGACACAGAATTTATTAGATGGAAAAGCTTTTTCTTTTTTCTAATCCATTATAAGAGTCGTGTTTATTCCGACACCCCCACTGAGCGAATAATGTTTGCTCAGTAGGAGTAATCCTTTCCTCATTAACAAACATTCTGTCATGCAAAAAGCTTCCAACCTCAGCCTTTATTCATGCTCTACCACCCTCCCTTCTTCATCAGCGTTTACTGTAAAGCCAACCCCACTCTAATTGTCCCTCTCCTCTTCTTCAGTGCATGTGTAACATTGGTTTGGTCTTTCTGCTTGTTTTGGAAAGGTGCTAAGCAAAAGTTATTACAGTGCTTCACGGCCAGCTCCAGCAGCAACTGTCTCAACCCTGCGTCGGTCAAGTGCAAGGATTTAAATGCATCTTTCTGCTGCTCTATTCTGGGATGTTTGTTTACTCAAGTGCAAACATAACTGCTAAGAGACTAAACATGTCCCTCATTTGATTCAGTTATCCTGCGTTTCTACAGTGCATCTGTGGTTATAGCAGCAGCTAATATCCAACACCTACTTGCTCTCTAAGAATAGCCTCCTTCTTATATTACTTAAATGAACTTGAAGTAATAAGCTGGTATTAGGGGTATTGAATGGAGTGATTTAAGGGGAGGGGGCGAGGTCTTCCATTATGTTTCAAGGGTAGCAACTTAAACTTGTGCCTTAAATCCAATTTAAGGTGGAGGGCCTCATGGGTTGCTGCAGCTGCTCTCATCGTTCAGACTATAAAGTAGGCCCACAATTTGTGTAAGTGGAGTTTTGTTTGTGGGGATTGCGCTGGTGTGTTTGCATGCGCTGTTTGTGCATTTAATAGTCAGGTGAATCGCACTTGCTGCCGTCTGCTGCTAGACATGTACTTTACTTGATGGAGTCTTGAATACAGTTTAATTTAAAAACGTTGTGAAATAGCAGTCTATTTATGCCACTTAAGTTGCTTTTTTTAAGCAGTGGTAATAAGATAACATCTGGACGTCAGGGAGACGCACCTTTCAATATTGCTGGTGTCACCTGTCAATTGCCGTTGGCCTATTTAGCGTGAGACGAGACCTTCTGGATGAGCTGAACCAATCACAAGCATCAAGTTAATCTGTACATACACTTACAGTAGAGCCTTGTCTTCTATGTGGACACACACATACACAAACAGTTTGGCGTAATCAGGCACTTGTTGGAATATCTCATTTGCCTTAATCCAACCACAGCTCAGACATGCAATTCTCCAGAGGATTAAGTGTTTCAAAGAATACAGTTATTTATTAACAAAGAAGCATCTGGAATTCAGTGTAGTTGTTGGATTATGAGTTGATGTTAACTTGAGGGATAACATGTGCCTGAGGGGGGACGTGAGGGATGTCCTTGTGCAGCGGTGAATCAGGGAATGGTACAGTGGTGTTGTGTTGAAGAGTGAACGAGATGTGTGGTCTTCTATTTCAGGTCGGGAGATGTGTGGAGGAGTGTGACGGACGGCCATGGGACTGGAGAGACGGTGGCTTCAGGCTGTCACCACTGCTGTAGCCATCTGTCTGCTAAGTAAGTATGCTAATGCAAATATGGATCCATCGCATACACTTACAATAAATTTCCATAATTCATTTCTCCTTCTTCAACTTTCAGAGTTTTTCTCAAATGGGTAGAGACATATCTCAGTTGTTGTCTTCGTCAAAGCTCTAAATAACTACTCTTAATGGTAAAATGCTTTTTCAAAAAAATTTTACTTCACAAAATGCATTCCTACTATCAAAACATTAAAGACATTTCTCAAAATTGAGTAAGTCATCCAAAGCAGCTAGAACTGTCATGTTTTGATTTGATCATTTTGTCAGGTAATTGTTGTTGTAGATCCTATTCTGCTCACGTGTTAAAAACAGTAAAAGAAACAGACACAATTATGTTACACTGACATGTAAACATGACTTGGACACGTACAGCACAGATTAGCTGTGATGAAAGTCTGCTTTATGATCATGATGATGGTACTGCTTTCAAGTATGTCACTGTTTGTCTTCAGTCTTTGAAGACTTATTGTGAAGCACTTTAACCACATTAGGTATTACAGTATTTATAAATGCACTTTTAACTTTGCATGTTAGGTTTGGATTATGAGTTTGTGCTATAAACTGTTTTAGTTTTGAATGAGTATGACTGAAAATGGATCTAGATTGAATTCAGTCAAATAATTTGTTAAATTTGTGCACATTTAATATAGTTAAAAAGCAATTGTAAATCCTTCACAGTCCACAAAGCAGGCTGTTTTACTAACCGCATGAAGTGATATTGAAAATAAGTCAATCAGTTGTTTTCCTCCATTTGTCAGCCATTTGTTTGCATAGCTTCACCAAAAGTTCATTGTTTATCAACTTCAACAAGACCTGCGGTACGTCCCTTGTTATGGTAAAAGCATCGCAAAACTGTTAGCATATGTTGCCGTTTAGCTGCCTACATACAGTTTGAGTGACACCATGATGAATCTGGCACAGCTCCCATTGCCTTACATTGGAGAAAGTAAAGAGGAGGGGTTACAACATAGACTGGACGAGAGAAAACGGGGCCAAAATCCAAGTTAAATAATATCTCTGGGTGTGGATTTAGATCAATCTGGGATTTATGCTACCCCCATCCCTGGGCACGCTTTCCTGTGTGCGTGCATGTGTTTGTAAGGGGGGGGTGGTGGGATTGATTGTGCTGGTCCGCACACCATGTGTGGACCCCAGGGGGTGGTGGGAGGTCGGCTGGAGAGAGTACAGAAGGCCCTGCTGCCCTGCATCAGAGTATCACCACCACCCCCCCCCCTTCAGAGATTAAAGTAATCACCAGGCCAGATGAGTAGCAGAGCAAACACTGGCACCCAGTTGCGCACACAACCACACGAGCACATGGCAGCGAGGGAGAGGAGAGACTGCTCCAGGTGTCACTAATTGGATTGCTGTGTGTTTGCAGGCTTTACAGCTATATGATCTTGTCACCAAATGGCACACGGTTGTTTTACATGCCCTGTGATGGCCCAGGTTTTATCAGGGAACACTCTGGGGATGTCGTAGTCACTGACTGATCCAGTTCAACATAAGTAATAAATATTGTTGTTACTTATTTCAGTATGTTTGCCACCAACTTTTTTGTGTCCTCCTGACCTCTTCTTGCCTGTGTTGTTCTGCTCTCTCCTCTCTATCCCAAGATATTGCTGCAAATATTTTATGAACTCAGCATAGCAAACAATTTTCAATGACCAAAAAAATTCCAGTGAGGTTAATCTGGCCTCTCTGGCATCCATAAATCTCTTTAAAAAGCCCATATTTCTCAGGCTCCTGTAGAGCATGATTTATGTGTTTATTCTAATTTGTTTGGTTTATTGCCTTCTGTGCTATCAGCTAATGTTCACAGTGAACCTTGTGCTTTATCTTGGTGTTATGCTGTTGCTTTTACAGGTGTGTCTCAAGGCGTTGCATCACTGGTTCATGCCAGAGAGGGAGGCTCTGCAGAACTGAGCTGCAATCTCACTCCAACATCCAAAGAAGCCACCTCCTCAAACCTCTTTCCTCTGCATGTGGTGGAGTGGGTGCGCCTCGGTTACAACGTTCCCATCCTCATCAAATTTGGAGTGTATGCTCCTCGGGTTCACCCAAACTACAAGGGTAAGAGTTATTCAGATGTGTTCAATTACACACTCCTTTCAGAAAACACACATGAAAAACACATGTTGTATCTGTAACAACACGTGTTACTTGACTGGAAGTCCTTTCCCATGAAGTAGACCTGTAAGACCTTTCTTTTTTCCAGTGCTTTGGTGATTTGACTTCACACAGACCCTAAGTGGGGCTTTGAAAACATTTCTCAGTAGGACAAAGAAGAGCTGTCTGTAGTTGACACCGGTAGTTTCTGAAAAGATTCCTGAGACTGACCACCAATTGACAGATTTCTCTAATTATGGTTCAGTAGATTTTAGGGAGGGGCGGGGAGGTGTCCATGTGGCAACATTTCTCTTTTACCTCAAGTAACATGCATCTGTCCTGTGTAGGCAAAAGTAGGCATAAGGAGGTTTAGGTTACACTGGTATTTATGAAGAATTGGGGAGGGGAAGTTTGGATGAAACAAAATCCCAAATAGGTAATCCATCCAAACCACAATCCCTGTAATTATTGCTGGTGTTCAGTCTGTGTGTGTCCAGACTGCAATTGCAGTGCAAGGAAAAGGGGAAGGGCGAGAATGGATGTGTTTTAATAGAAGCAGTTAAAGGGGGGTGGGGTAGCCGAGCAAGAAGAAGGGGGGTACCAGTAACGCCGTGCATGGGGGGATTAGGAGTGTAGGTGGGGGCTTGGTGGTCTGATGACAGTGTTTTATTAGTATGCTGAGGGGTGACCCAGTAAGGGGAGATTGTTGTGCTGGAAGGAGGATGGATGAAGCATTGGGAATAATGGGAGTTTTCTTACTGGAGCCCTATAATCCTGTCATTGTCTGCCAGAGGACAAAAGACAAAGAGGGGTATCACAACCTCCCCTTGCTTTGCCAAAGCCAACAGGACTACTAGGACACCCAAAATCCCATACTGTCCCAACTAGGTCACTGAGATATACAGTGAACCTCGCTTAAAAGCCCTCCGCGTTTGTCGTATTAGAATTTATTTTAACAGAAACTCCCACGGAGAAGGAAAGCCTCTGATTCGGACACAAGTTTGCGGCATCGTGACAGTTCAGGAAACCACAAACAGGCTGCCGGACAATTGGGCTACATGTGTTTGGCATGTTAACCCTCTTGTAGACCGTTAACCATGTCATTGTTTAGGGGCAGTCATCTGATGCACAAGCAGCCATAATGAAGTAAACAACATTGCAGAGATGTGGCTCAGAGTAGAAGACTGTTTGGGATGTCCTAATATTTTGCCACATATATCTATCCCTAGTGTGTACTTGTGTGTACTTGTCTGGTGTGGGCTTTACCCCTGCCCTGTCTGCCTCAGATCCTCATATCTCCCCTCCCACTGGAGGCAGATGGTAGCATGTGAAGCGTGTCAGCGCTGTGGGTCTGATGTATTCTACCCTCAAATTAAAATGTTGGGGGATTTCAGATTTAACCGCAAGACAGTCGAGTAGGCGACCATTTCCTCATCTTTGTCTCGGCTTGTCTGAGATCAGGAATAAGAGAGTAGGGATGAGACCTGTACGGTTGTTCAGCGCTGGGTTGGATTTACAACATAATGGCTGCTTCCAATAAAGCTAAGCTCGATGTCAGACTTCAATATGTATTACTATATCTAAGTGCTTTGGTGTCCTTGCTTTGGTGGACTCATTGCATTGCAAATGCCGCACATTAAAGCAGACTAAATTAAAACATAAAAAGCATTCCCAAAGGCTGTCTGTCCTTGGTCTGCTGCTTTGTCTCAGGCTCACTGATGCTATAGGCCATTTTTAGAAACTGAGATGAAAGTATCAAAGCAAGCGATATCTTGCATGACTATTTCAGTCGTCCATTAAACCAACAGTTTTTGATACGATATCAGGTGTATTTGAGATTGCACTCTGTATTTTAGGAGTGTCACGGCTATTAAGCGGCGTTCTTCCGGCAAACCCCTTAGACACCAGCCTGTCTAGGTCTCATAGAGCTTCTCCTGTCTGTGAGTTAGGAAGGTATTAGTACCCCTCATCCCACTTCCTCCCTGTTTCACACCCAGCTTGCCCTGCAGGGCTGAACATTAGTCAACTCGCAACAAAGAGGAAACAGCCGGATAAACTCTGACTGACACACTATTATAGTCTGTTTGAATTGTATTTGTTGAGACAATATGTTCAAGTCTTGCGGTGTCAGGATGGTTTACTGTTGCAGGGATAGATCAAATATCTCCCGTGTGCTGAAGTAAATCAGTAGAGACTGTGAGCAGGGGAGTCTGACCTGAGGTTAGAACGACAATGGGCGAACCCCCAGATCTCAGCAGGCCTCCATCACGCTCTCAGTGTGACCTCTGAACACTGGAAAAGTTAAGGCATGCATTTGTCACACACACATGCACAAGTCACGTACACTCACACACGCTTAAATGTACCGATGCACACTCACACAAACCCTGAACTCTATAACCTTTGAACAACTAGCCTAAGCTTTTGCAAACATGCATCTACTTGCAGAAAATAGCCCAGTTGAAAGGTGAAACTGATCACCTTCATTCATCACCAACCAGTTTTTCAGCTATAACTAGACCAGGATGATGTATGGCAAACAATGACACAATAAAAGAAGAATAGGCTGCAACTTGGGGATTTTTCCTTTACAAAAGCTCTGTTACCTCATGCCTTAGGTGTGTCACTGGCCAGATTCGTATGAGGAACATGAGATCAGAGTCACAGTGCTGTGCTGAGCATTCATATCGGTGTTGTCCAAGTGTCTCTTCTGTCGATGAATATATCTACTGCTGTTAGATTACTTAAAAATAAATGAAGTTGGATTTAATTTTATCAACATAGCCTACAATATTTTGAACAGTATAACAAGCTTGATGTTCACTAATGATGAGGATTGTTCTCAGACACTCTAAGCATTTTCCTGACGGTCAACTGACTAACTAAAGCAAATTTTAGGGAACTATTAATTATTAACATCAGTGTTATCTCTTCCTGACCAGAAAACGAAGCTCAAGTTCTTTACTGGAAAACAGTTCAAATACCTCTCGTAGTCTCACTGGACCGAATTCCATATTTTAAAGTACTTTGCTCCCTGATCATGTACGAGGGGCTAATGTCCGTGGCAAGTGGCCACTGTAGTGAAGTTTGGCACGTGAGCTGTGTGTGTGCTTGCTTGTGCAGGGGTTTACAGAGCTGGACAGAGCGAGAGGGACAGAGTTAACTGTAATCTATCTCACGACAAAGAGCTATTCATAAGAGGGTTAAACTGATTAGGGAGACAGGAGGATTGAAGAGAGAAATTTGGGGGAGTGGGAGGGGTGAGCTGTCAGAGGCAGGGGGCCGGTCCCAGACTTATGATTGTATTCAAATCAAAACACAACCCACAATGCACCGCCGCTCGGCTCTCTTATGCACATACGGATGGACAAAGAAAAGCAGCGCTGATGCTTCTCCAAACAGAATATACGGAAATCTGTCATCCTCCATAGTTACCCCCGAGATTGTATCGCATGTAATTCACAATACCCCATGCATTACTATGTCAGTAAGTACCAGTGGGAGCCCCTAATACAAAAATCACATTCCTTTAGAACAATAAAATTCTTGTCCTGGAGCTTTAGTCGCCACAAAATTAAGAAAATATACATGCAATGAAAGTGTTGTAAATCTTAAATGTGACTGAAATTGAAAAATAATTATGTGGGTAAAATGTATGCAGTGTAAAGTGTCCTCAGCTCGGCTGCATTGCAGTGGCTTCACTTGCAGAAAAAGCCTCATAAATCTTGTCTTGAAAAAAAAAAGAAGAAACAATAGGAGATCAGAAACCGTGACATAAGGCCAGCTCCTGGCCAGCGGCACGGCTCTGAAAGCTGAGTTATTCCTAACCTGCCACCCACTGGGCAAGAACCTGACTCTGGCTGATATAAAGAGGGTGCGTCTTAGAGGTTCACACAGCACTGGTGGATTAGCGTTTCCATTTTCTACCCTTGGCTTCACTGCAGCTCAACCTGTTGGAAACAAGGGCTCATTTTAAGGTAGACTGGAGCTGTCATGTGATAGCTGCTGGAGGAAAAACAGTGAGGAGGAGGAAGAGGAAGAGGGGGGTGGACACAAGAAAGGAGCTGCAGCTATTGTTTCAGCCTTTCTCTTCATCCACCATAGAGTGTAATGATGTTTGTCTCCTGAGGATGACTTGTGGACATTGTGCTAATGTAGAACCAGGGGGAGTGATGAATGTGTCTGCCGGGGAGTTACGGAGCACATAGGTCAGAAAGGTCAACCTCTCATAGGCTGTCAGTGGATTATCGATGCACACAACTCGGGTTAACCTCTCCATAACCTCTCGCTCAATTCCTCTTGGATTGAAAAACAGGGTGTGATTTTACTGATATGGTTGATCGTTTTTCATCTCTTGTGTTGTTGTTATTGCAGCATATTTTGCATTGTTTGTGTGCATCGGGCCATCGGAGAGAAAAGCAACCCTTTTTTTGTGAACACCCCTTTAGGGCAGAGCACCTGCCGAGTGCCTTTTGAGATTTCAGTTCAAGTCCAAAGATGCAACATTCAAATTTAAATAAAGCAACATTTGTCACACAGCGTCAGCCTTTTGTCTGCCCACAGGCTGAAAAGAAAACACTCCTCTTTTTTCTGCCTCTCATTTATTTCTCCCACTCTTCCTTTTCTGCCTCTTGTGCCGCTGGATGTGACACAAGACTGTTTTCTCTAAATCTAAACATGTTTTTCCCCCCACATGTAATTTCTCAAATCTCTGACAGAAGAAACCCACCCCCCCTGCGCGATCAACCCTCCCCTACCCATGTTTGGCCCCGCTGTGTTTCTACAGCAACTGAATTCAAATCTAAACCTACAGCCCGGGCTTTTCTTGGTCTCATCGCTATGGTAACCTGAGAGAATGAGGAGTGGGTGGTTGGGGGGCTGCCGTCTCTTTGTAGTGATGGACAAGAGGGAGGCTACGGGAAAGGGTTAAGTGTTCGACAGCGAAACCAGAATTCCCCCGTGGAGACTCAGGGGGCAGGGCGCTCGCCAAATTTTGAAAATCAACATGTATACACCCACCCACGTGCTTCTGAACCCACAAGACCAGTGCACATGGTCAGTCCGAGGGATTTCCATGTAGGCTGCGTTTCAGTCAGAATATAACGAGAGGTGCTATTAGTCACAGTGATCTCTAAGTATCCCATAATATATATACACACACAAGGATTAGGTGTGTGTTAAAGAGGGTTTGTGCGATTATGCACGTGAAAGTGTTTTTCCTCTTGGCCTGCAGTGTGGCAGTTAATTCCATGTCCGACTGGGAAAAGGTTGCGCAGGAAATGGGCAGCTCGGGGAGGATCCCTCATGGAGAGATAAGAGGAGAATGCCTAAAGTTATCCCCACACCTGTTATCATCTGCCTGCACATTTCCTCTCTCCTGGCCCTGCCCAGTTGTTTGAAAGATGCTGACTGAAATGAGAGGCATTCATTTTATGGTGTCTCTCAAGTGAGCACCCGCCCATCAAACACTGGCTAGCCTTTTAGGAGGTCAGTCAAACATTAAACCTAACTATTAAGCACAGCAACAGCCCCAGTCAGGAATGCAGGGTTAATTGTTAGCCATTGTTGTCTGCCTTTACTCTCAGTGTGTGTTTCACCCTGTCTTAAGGCCACGTAGAGAGTTGAATGAATTTCATAGCTTTTAGGCTCTGCTCCAGACACTGCTGTCTGGAGGGAAAGTGGTGTGAATGGCGAGGATATTGTGTTTCTCGTGATATTGTTGCTTCAGGGTTGCAGTACATTCAAGAATTCTCCGCTCTTATATACACTATGTCTTCTGGAATCAAATGAAGAGATGTTTTTTTAGTTAATTTCTTTGCACGGAGCAAACTGTTAGCTGTTAACGGGGTATGATGAGATGCCGGAAACTTCTTCACATCGCCCCTGTTTACTTTCAAACGGCTTTGGCCAGGGCCTGGTATGAGCAACGTGTGTGTTTCCCCCCTGCACGCATCCTCCTGTCGTTTAAAGCCCTGAGATTGAAGGGGGGAAAAAAGAGTTCATTGAGAGACAGAATAAAAGGAAGGGGGGTGGGTGGGGAAGGGTAACTTCAGTACCCTGAAAACAGGCTGCAGTCACCAGGCAACCAGCAGATCAAGTTTCAAAGCCTGACAAGGAGTTGTAAGAAGTACAGAGAGGAGGAGAGGGAGTGCGGTATGTGTGTCTGTGATAGGGAGATGTGTGTGTGCTCGTGCATAGATCTGTCTGTGTGTTTCAGAGCGGGCATCTGCCATGCTCCAAGTTGTTTATCTCTTCCCAGTGTCCCTCATTGATAAACAAAAACAGGCGACTCACTGAAAACTATTTTAGTGATTTAATGAAGCTGCCTTCAAGTATTCCTGGCATACTCATCCTAACTCTCAACCCTAAATGACAGGACACCAGCGTCATCTGTAATCTTGCAAATCATTACAATCATCACTTGAGTGATTCATGTGTTTGCACTTCAACTTGGGGCCACTGACTTCTCCTCCTCTGAGCTGCATAATTTGTCTGCCACCCTCCCGTATTTTCATAAATCATAATTACGTGGTTGGTTATTTGCAACAAACATTGGAGCAACAGTTGATGTTCACACTGTGCGTGGATTTGTCTGCTATAGTATAAAGTCTATGAATTTGACTGTGGCCTTTGTGACACTGGATGCCTGTGTCCTCTGCATGGTAAGCCCTCTTCCTGCATGTGCTGACTCTGCCTGTCTGGCTATGTGTGTGCGCTGACCCTCTCTCACTCTCTCTCTCACCCCTTCCTCTTCGCCCTCCCACCCTCCCCCCCACAGGCCGCGTGTCTCTGACCCGGGGTGCCTCTCTGCTGGTGGATCGGCTGACCCTGGAGGACGAGGGCTGGTTCGAATGTCGCATCCTGCTTCTGGACAGCGAAAAAGACGACTTTAGAAACGGCACATGGACCTTCCTCTCCATCACAGGTGCAGCGCTGCAGGGTTTTGGGGACTCGGGAGCAGCTTCCTTCACTGCTCATCACTGGCACTGTCCTTGTTTAGACCAGCCACAGCATGGAGCCTGGCTGGGACTCTGGCATGCTGAGGTGTTATAGCAGCGTATCAGGGCGTTCTGTGTGACGTTATGTGCGCAGGGTGATCACATCTTGTCTTTGTCTCTGCCTAGTCTGAGCCGATGTCAGCGTAGGAGTTGGTCTTAAGAATAACAGGAGCAGGACAGTGTTATGTGTGGCTTGTGTGGGCTAAAGATTAAAGTTAAATGCTTAAATCAGAGTCATTTTAACCCACCTACTTCCCACTCTCTGTCACACACACATACACTAGTTATGACACAATACAGTTCCATTGAGAGTGTGAAGTAGGGATTTGATATGATTGTACTACAGTGAATGAAAGGCCTACATGTGCTGCATCAGGTTGCAGATGAACACTGGACACCTTTGTACATAATAATAGCATTACATCAGTGCACGTACTGAGTATCAAATTAATACATGTTACCTAAGAATATGTTTAGCAGTCCCAAAAACAAACTTGATACAGAGGCCTGTACATGGATGATGGCATATTTTATCCAAATCCTTTTGTTTCCAATTCAATGAGTGCATATATTTTTTAGCATGGATGGTCCTATTGGAGAAAAGAACGTGACAGTGTGAGGTCAATATTCTTCTTCCAATAACACAGGCAAAATGAAATCTACAACAAAACATACAGTTCTGTTAGTCCAGGTTTGGTGGTATCCCAGTTATTGTGCTCCATTTACATTTGTGGTACTCAAAACAACACATTTGGAAGCATAAACAGGGTCTCTTTACCAATATGTTATGATACAGTGGAGTACAAAATCCCTAAATCTCATTGTGAACAGTTTAAATGAGAACGTTACCTCCAAGTATACCCACCAACTGACCATGTCCACACGGAGGGCGTAAAACTGCTCACAAGGTCTAGGGATCATCCAGATAAAGCAGGTCTCAAAAGCATTAAACCAAGAACTACAGGTCGTACCTCTCACAGCAAAACACACCAAAACTATTTAAGTTTTCCTTTTAAGCATTTATTGGGGAAGTTGTCCACCTTGAAGATGCCATGGTTGACTCTTGCCGTCCGCATTTTGCAAATTCAAGTTACTGCTCTGATTGTCTTTTATGTCCCATTTGAATATGTAAATAGAAATCCATTTTTAATCTGTGCTGTCTTTGTTCTAGCTCCACCTGTGTTCATCAAGACACCACCAACTTTCGTGGAGGTTCTGCTCGGAGACTCGCTGACGCTCAGCTGTGGAGCCCATGGCAACCCTCGACCAACTGTTGTCTGGCATAAAGATGAGAGCCGAATTGAGAAACATGAAAAAATAAAAGTGAGATTAACAGATGGCATTTGCAGTATTTTAATTATATACTTAATAATTATGATTAGCGTCTTGTGTATGAGTTGTAGCTTTGATGTTCCTTTTGAAGTAAACTGCTTTGTTGTCCTCTCCATGACAGCCTCATGATCGTCCTCCAACTTTTCTCTTTCTCTCTGATCCTCTTACTCTTTACCTTTGCCCCCCTTTTAGGTACTCAATGGTACCTTGTCTATGGCCTCCGTCACAAGAAATATTTCAGGAGTGTACAAATGTCACGTGTCCAACTCAGAAGGGAACCTCACCCACTTTACGCAGCTGCAGGTCAAAGGTCAGTGTTGAACTGTCTATCATCAGGGAAGGACAGAATGCCTGCTTATCTTGTGTTCAGCACTGTCATGTGATGTTCAGGTGAACGAGACACAGAATTAGTGCTTATGAAAATAACATCTACCACATATGTTTTTCTGGGACAACCTCTGATCCCTGTTCTCTTCAAAAGCTTCATGGTTTTGTCTGTGCTATCACAAACCCAGTGAACAGGTTGACAGTCATTGTTACAGAGTCTATACTGCCACCTACAGTCCATCCCCTGCTGTAGCATTGATTGAAGGCCTAACAGTACTCATCACTGATCTCTTTAATCCAGGTCATCAGACTGCATCACTATATAAATGCCATCTTAACATTAAGGTGTGTTATGTTTTCTTGTCAAAAGGGCCTCCAATCATCATCATCTCCCCGGAAGACACCACTCTCAACATGTCCCAGGATGCAGTTCTGCAGTGTCAGGCTGACGCCTACCCTTCTAACCTCACCTACGAGTGGGTGAAACAAGGACAGAATGTTTACCACATTGAGTGAGTACAGGTCTTTAAAGTGTAATGTATTCATGAACCCAAGATACTTAACATACTTTTTTATCTGTTGAATACAAAATATAGTTAATATGATGTAATCAATCACAGACCGTATCCTAATTTACTTTGGTGGAATACTGGGAAGAACATTTAAAGGAAGCCTTTTAAATAAACACAATGGAAAATCAATCTGGCATTTTTCCAAAGCGTGCCGCTAATACAATCAGTTCTAATTAGATTATTTATAAGACTATTGTATCGTGTGGTCATGAGCACGCTATGAACTCAAAACAAAGGCGATTACGGTTCAGATTATTGTGATAATTTCCATGCTCTGATAAATAACCTTCTCAAACGATCAGTTTCTATTCTCATTACAGTAAAATTAGTTTTCATGTCAATTTGATCACTTCTTAAATTGCACCATGTTTTGGCTTTAGGTCCCTGAAGTCCAGAGTGAAGATTTTGGTGGATGGAACACTTCTTATCCCTAATCTCATCCCAGAAGATGCTGGCAACTACACCTGTATCCCAACTAATGGGTTACTCACCCCTCCCTCAGCCTCTGCACACCTGAAAGTGAAACGTAAGGGTTTAGCCTGCTATGAGGGTGTATGATTCCATACACCCATTATTTGTTTAGAACTATAACCATTGCACGTGACTTGAGCTTTCTCTGCATGTCCTGGGCAAGAACATCTTTACTGTTTGTGATCAATTCCTCTTCCTCCATCTCAGACCCTGCGCGTGTGGGCCGAATGTCCCGGGAAACGTACTTGCCTGCTGGCATGGAGGGGGTCATTATCTGCCCAGTCCAGGCTGACCCCCCTGTGCTGTATGTCAACTGGACCAAAGATGGGAACAATTTGAATCTTGACAAGGTAAGCAACGCAGCATAGAAATACAATGTGTCACGCAGAGGAAATCATCTCAAACTGCACACATGCCTCGTAAATCACTGTGAATCATTTTTTTCCTCCTTTGACCTGTCCAGCTCCCAGGTTGGATAGTGAACTCCGAGGGCTCCGTTTTTATAGCAACAGCCAATGACAACGCTGTAGGCATGTACACATGTACGCCCTATAACAGCTATGGCACCATGGGACAGTCTGAACCCACCAAGGTCATTTTACAGGTGAGGCTGGTGTTCTCAACTTCAGTTACAGAGAAAACCCTTTCCTATGAGTGTACACAGATATATACATGGCTCTCTCTCTTCTCCAGGACCTGCCGTCATTCCGAGTGCCTCCTCGGCCCGAGTATCTCCAGGAGGTGGGCAGAGACTTGATCATCCCCTGTGAAGCCAGTGGAGACCCTGCTCCAAACATAACGTGGAGCAAGGTACAGGCGATTTTCCACTCTGATAGGTAGAGGTGCTGCACAAACACGTCTAATTCATGCCTTATTTGAACCTGTTGCTGCCCTTCCTCACAGATT
The DNA here is from genome assembly GCA_916700995.1 of Hozukius guyotensis. NCBI lineage: Eukaryota > Metazoa > Chordata > Actinopteri > Perciformes > Sebastidae > Hozukius > Hozukius guyotensis. The sequence continues at coordinate 23,732 of CAKALU010052492.1, read as the reverse complement.
GGCACTTCTCCTCGCTCCCTGTACACTGTGATGGCTAACGGCTCCCTCCTGCTGCGGCCGCTCAGTAAAGATCACCAGGGGGGCTGGGAGTGCTTGGCCACTAATCGTGTAGCAACTGTCAGTGCTGGCACTGTGATCATGGTGCTGGGTGAGTGGGCCGACATTATTTCTACAAACTCATATGTTGATATGTGACACTTTACCTGAGCGTATTCAAGCGTATTCAAACTTACAAAGTGTTTTTCTGTTCCGCAGGCACCAGTCCTCATGTTGTGTCCTCCGTATTTGTCATCACGGAGATGAACCAGGCCAACGTGTCCTGGGTGCCTGGCTTTGATGGTGGATACACCCAGAAGTTCACTGTGTGGTCAGTAACATACAATACATACTGTATGATGCAGTTCTCAGCTGTCAACAACAATCTTGACTGTTTTATGCTCTGTCTTTATTTTGTCTGTTTTTAATTTTTTTCCAGGGTCAAGCAGGCATCAAGAGGGAAACATGAATGGGCGTCTTTGCCTGTGCCGACATCCAAAAACTACCTGCTGGTGACCGGGCTACTTGCCGGCACTGGCTATCAGTTCAGCGTCCTACCTCAGAATAAACTCGGCTCAGGACCCTTCAGTGAAATTGTTTCTGTGCGAACACTAGGTTTGTGCAAATTAACTTATGTTCTGTTTGGACTTTCCCTCACTGTCTCTAATGCTGTGTTGCTATAAGTATCAGTTTGAACTTATATTGGATCTTCTTATCAGCTGTGCCAACAGAAGCACCTACAGTCGTCTCCACTCTCCCAACTTTGGATCCTCCAATGCTCCTGTCAGCCAACCGGACTGACCAAGGTGTTCTCCTCCAGTGGTCGCCTCCTGATGCTCCATCTTCTCCACTGACGGGCTATGTGCTGCAGGCCCGCAGGGATCAAGGCCACTGGGTCATCCTCAGAAGCAACATCAGTGCCAATCAGAGTGAACTACTTGTACAAGGACTGCTAAGGGTAATGATCAGTTCATTTCTTCTCTCTTAGCATCTGTACTTTCAAAAGATTTATCAATGTGGCCTCTGGGTTTTCACAGCCGGGTTGCATGTAGATCTCATAGCTATTGTGCAAGAATTGTGTTATATCAAACTGATGTTATGATTTATAATGAAAATGGTTGAACTTTCATCACAAGCATACTAGTTTATATTGAGTCAAACACCTGATCTGTCTTCCTCTCAGGACTCCAGTTATGACCTGAGGCTGATGTCTTGTAGCAACAAAGTTCTCAGTGAACCGAGTGAGTCTGTCAGTGTATCCACCACAGGTAAGTGGCTTCGTATAGATTACTGTGAGCATTACATGCATATTGAGTCAAGGTTCCGGCATATACAGTATATATATATATATACATTAGTATATTGACAAATTAGCATTGTTTTTTAGGAGTGGATTTGCTTAATTGTCTCCGGTCCGATTACAGGGATGGAGATTTACCCCCTGCGGCCAGGTTTCTTGGAGTTCATCCCTGAGCCCCTGTTGGCTGGTGTGTTAGGAGGAGTGTGCTTCCTGTTCGTAGCCATCATCCTCTCGCTGGTGACAGCATGTTACATGAGTCAGAGGAGACGGCGTCGACGCAGAAAGAGAAGACAAGGTAGAACATCAGATTTAAAGATTTTATTATATTTATTTATTATATGATTGGACAATTTCAACTGTGCTGTTTGACATTTGAATCCTTCCTTCACTTTTTCTTAGATCTCCCATCTGCCCTCCAGAAGGGCTCATCTCCAGCGTAAGTGTCCTTACCAGTACAGCTGTATATTTTCATTAAACATTTCTGTAATGTATCTATTGCTTATTTCTGGCTCTATTTTGGTAAAGCTTGAATGTTTTTTAATTAATGTATCGTTCGTCATCGGTAGACTGTGGTGAAACACTTAACTTTCTGCATACTCTGCTACCAGCCATCTAACTTTGTAACTTGAGTAAATTATATATGTAAGGGATAATGTACAACGAGCCGGTCATTGTTGTGAAATAAACCCAGACAGAGCGGTGCGGCACCTCGACACGAAGCGGTTTGCGTCGGTGGTCTTGCATCGCCCAGAAGGGGGCAACATTATCCCGCTTATTGCACGGCTGCTTACATAAGAAATCAATAATTTGACACTAAAACGATCCTCCCGAGTCCGAAATCAGAACTGCGTCCATAGTAACGGTCTGTTATAAATAACAACGGTCTGCTATAACGAAATAACAGACCGTAGAAGGCCATGATTGACCAATCAGAATTGAGTATTCAACAAAGCTGTGTAATAAATATTTATGTAAATATCCTGATGACATTTTGTCTAGAAACCAACAATGAAATGAAATTACTTTACAAAGCCATCATTGCAATCTCATCTTTGATGTAGTATGTATCTGCAGAAAGTTACAAATTGCACGTTCAATCATTTCTTTTTAGAATCTGTGGTACTGTAAGGTTGTTTTAAGCAAAACAAATGTTTCTTGTCCATGTCTTTTTCAGACCTCCTCGCAGCCCAGACAGTGTCCTAAAGCTGAAGCTGTGTCCGCCGCTTCCCTTCTTCCCCAACAACTCCTCCTCACAGTCCGATCGGTCATCCTATGATAAAGGCAGCCGTGGGGAATACCACGACCAGCGGAAACAACTCCTGTCCAACTCGTCTCCACCACCACATTACACACTCTTTGAGAGTCACCTGGGCTCTCAGGACACCTCGCCAACTGCTCTGGAGTCTATCTCCAGAGGCCCAGATGGACGCTTCATTGTCCAAACTGTGCCAGAAGGTTCCATTCCCTCCAATAAAAAAAACTTGAGGAAGGAGGTCCTGCAAAGTAATGGTGGGGCAAGTGGCTCGGGGAGCAACAGGACGTCATTCAGGGACTCTCCAAAGTCAAGCATCTTGAGCTCAGAGAAGGACGAGAGGAGGGATTCTCCTCTCACTGTGGACGTCCCAGAGCTGAGCAGACCTCCTTCCTCTCCTGGAAGAGTACGGGCCATGGCCAGAAACTTCTCCCGTCACGGCTGCTTTTACTCTGACGACGAACAAAGCACAGAGGCTCTTTTGGAAAGAGCCAGCTTCTACTCGGACAACAGTGAGAAAAAACCCAGCGATGCTCTCAGGAGGTATCGCATGCCGGGCCACGGTGAAGATCTGTTCCCGAGTTTGGGGAGGAGAACAAAGCTGCTGGATAGAGATGGAGACAGACCACACCATTCAGGCTACCAGCCTATGGAGAGTCAGCTGACTAATAACAGTACCCTGGTCTCACAACTTGACAGTGAGCTGGAGAGGGATAGTATGAACAAGTGTGTCCAATTGGCAAAGGAGAGGGAAGAAATGGAGAGGGAGCTTGAGAGCTATACAGCCGATCAAAGACGGCGTGGGAGAGACGAGCGACAGTCTAATAAGACAAAAAGCCCTCAAAGGGACACACCCAAGTCGGGGGACGAGCCTGTATGGAAGCCACAAGATGTTACCATCAGACAGAAACACAGGCCCTCGGGTCAGACGACTCGGGTATCTGACTATCGGAGGGCGTGCTATTTTGGGAACACCAGCAGCCCCATGGACCGGCTCCCTGCGTCTCGCATACAGTGGGACATTAGCCCCGTTACATCAGCCACCAGCCTCATTCCTGTACAGAGATCCCGGGAGACCACATCGCCCAGGTCACAGCAGACTCGCACATGTAGGGAAACCACAGAGGACTCTCTTGTTGTTGATTCATCACGCTCTCCTGTCACCCAGAACACCTCCCTCCCCATGCTCTCTCCTAACGTCACCTCAGAAAGTCCCCCTGTCCTGTGTCTAGAAACAGCGGAGAGAGCCAGGTCATTGAGTCCTCCAAGAGAGTCAGATAGATGCAGGAAGTCCATGACTGAGCAGGGTTTAAGGGCAAAGCCAGAGAACGGAGGTGTTGCTTCAAGGTCCAGACATTCGTATGCTTATGCAACTCAGCCCTGGGATTCAGCTGCCAGAGGTCCTTCAGTTGATGATGAGAGGCCTGAAAGTTCAGCCTCTGCATCATATAATCAGCCTGAAAAATACTACACAGCCACAAGTGATCCCAGTCCATCAAGTTATTCTACCTTACCCTATGAACATCACGAAGTAGGGGCAAAGGCCAAAGAGAAAGACACTCAGGCCAGGAATGACCGACAGAGTTCGGGTTTTTACTCTGAGTTAGAGAGAGAGGGTGTGCGAACACGCTCCAGGAGAAGTGACAAATGTCTCTTCGCTAATAGTCCAAGCCCCGTTTCAACATTAACACTTGTAGAAGAGGTCGACAGTGACCAGTCCCAATTTTCTGTCCCCGGCATGTCAGCGTCTTTCAAGGCCAAGCCTGCAGCTCCATCGCCCCAAATGTCCCCACTGCAGACAAGTGCAATTCTTGAATACCTGAGCCTTCCGGGTTTCATTGAAATGAGCGTGGATGAGCCTGTGGAAGACGCTGCGGTCACAGACACTGCTGGACAAAGTTCAGAACTAAAGCAAGAAAGATCCCCCGGGGTTAAGCCTGATGTAGTTCCTAGAAACTGGGAGGTTCACGTACAGGAAACACACTCAAGCCACCATTCTGCCGGTGCTGCAGAAGCCAGCTTTTATGCTGGTAAAAAACAAGGCCATAAACGCTCCCTCCATGTGGAAGCTAGAGATTCTTCACATAGAGTAAGATTTCCAGACGAGACAACACCATCATCGTCATCTGGTCCAGAAAAAACTAGCAAGCAGCTCTATAATGAGAAAACACAAATTCGAGTTGGGAACAAAAGCACAGACAGACCTGAATCCAGACTGGGATCCAGGTCAGCTCACACCTTGTTCAGTGCAGCTAGAGGAATGGCAGACATAGTGTCAAAGCACTCACAGAGTTTTGGAGAAAGTAGTGAGTCTTTATCAGAGCAATCCCAAAGAGCTTCTCAGGGCAGCAGGACTAATAACATTGCATCACGAATCTGTCAAGCCCCTGTGCCATTTCTAAAGACGTCCTTAAGCATGGGCCCTTGTAGGACGCTCTCAGGTATGGGACACCCTCGTCCTTTCCTAAAGAAATCCATCAGTTTAGGCTCACAGAGGTGGGAGCACTTTGAGAGCCCGAGGACGTATATTTCTGAGAGATGTTACTGGGACGAGTTCCCAAACCCAGATGTCAGGGTGAAGTCGTACAGTTTGGGTCGCAGTCCGCCTTCCTTTCCCAGGCCGGGCCCCTCCTGGAGGGAGTATGTCCCATTCAGACGCCCTAGCATGGGCAGCTTAGAGAGGCCTCACCACGCACAGAGACCTTTAGCTAGTCCTTCCTACCTCACTCCTTCCATGTACCCACCCAGACAAACCTCAATGTCCCCGATGCTGGAACCCTCCGATCCACGACGGCAAGCCACTGTTTTCCCAGAGTCCTCCAGGTGGTCTCCCTCATATCAAGATACCATGAGGTCTGCCCAGCATAAATATGTCCCCATGCCCTCTTCCATCCCTGTCCCCCAGTACCAACACTGGCCAGGATCCAGAGGGGAAAGCATGAGACCCATGGACCCCAGCAGGGGCCCTCCGAGGTCCTACCTGCCCAGGGGCATTAGCTGGCCCTCGCCTTACTACGCCCCCTTCCCACCCAGAGAGGCAGACAGTTACAGACAGCCAGACAGGATGATGAGGAGGGGAGGGGAGACAGAGATCAGGGAGGGAGGGAGGGCCAGTTACGCCAGTCAGAGCAGCGGTAGAGGTAGCGCCGGCCTCTTCCGACAGTCCCTGTCCATCACTCCCACGCTGCTCAGCTCCCCCGAAACCACAGAGGAAAGCGAGCGGCACAGAGCCGAGACGGAGCTGCCTGAGAGGAGAGCGAAAAGGTGAAACACTGCCACACCTGGAAAAAAATAACAACAAAACTCACTGGAGTGTCTTCCTGGCAGAGGGATTTATTTATGTTGCCAAAATAACATTAATTTTGTCGTTTTCGTTTCTCGTTTGTGATGTTATCTGACCACTTGTTTTGTGTATCTCATTAGAAGGAACACATCAGTAGATGAGAGTTATGAGTGGGACTCTGCTGATGCGTGTGTGGACTCGGAGGTCCTGGAGGCCATGAGGTTTGATAAGTCGCAAATGGGTTTCCGGAGAGGCGGGGGGGAGCTCAGATATGATCAAACCGGTGGCCTCCAGGACCAGCGACAGAAAGGTGATCATTATTTTTCCACTTTCTCATTGTTGTTTTTTGATGTTGCATGTGTCATTGTGAGTGTAACGCTTGATGTGATGGTGCTGCATGTGTTCACCCTGTTGCCCTTGTGTTGTGATTGTGTTGTTATTGTGAGCTTGTCCCATGACGTGCCCAACCATGCATTTCCTCTCCCTGATGCCCTCCCCAGGCCCGTGTCCCTCAGTCAGCCCGCCAGTTTCCAACCCGCCTCGCTGCCAGATCAGCCGCTCCCTAAGTGAGGCGCGTTTCAACGCTCTCCGCCAGGAGTACCAAGAGTACAGGCAGGCTCAGGAATCCATCTGTTCCCGTGAGCCCTGCCTCAGCCCTGGCCACGATTCAGACTCTGACTCCGGCTCAGCACTGCTCTAGCAGCTTAACTCGGTCCGTTATTCTGCCTACCCTCTCACCTCTTTTTTCCCACCTCTCACTGCTCGCCTGCTTGCATCCTTTTCTTGCCTGCTTCTGTATCATCCATGTGCAGTGAAATTGTGCATGCTAAAAACCTGTGCAGCTAGTTTAAAATGTTTTAACCTTGTCCTTTTAGGAACTGTTCTCTAACTGCTCTCTATCTCTGTCTTTCACAGGTACATCCAAGACAGATACCAAAAAGCAGTTTTAATGAACAGACGACAGCACTGTGGTCCTGGACGCCGTCACATCTCACTGGAGCTTTCTCATGTGAAAGAACTCATTGTTTAAAAAAGTTTTTATCCTCTGTTACAGCAGACTAAAGTAAAGCAATTTAAAGAGACAGCACCATATGTTGTACGCCATCAAATGTGACAGACTGCAACCCCTCAGTTGTTATCAGATGACGTTTTCTTTTTCTTGTTCCATTGTGCTTTGCATGATGAAGCTGAGAAGGGATTATTTATTTTTCTAAGAAGCTCGTGCAACTGTATTTTGGGATTTTTCTTTTAGACCATGACAATCAGGCACACAGGGCCCCTTTGAGAAATGAAATGCTCACCCTCGACTAAGACAGGTTTACTGTTGAGAAAAACCTGCTTTATAAAAGCAGCAGCATGCTACATAATTTCAAGTTATCGCATCAAAGACTTCCCTTTAATAATAAAGGGATGCTAATGACAATTAAGTAGGTCTGTGTCCAAGATAACATCTGTTTGTGGAAATGTCTGTATCTGTAATGTTGCCAATCAAACAATGCTCAAAGCATTTTCACCCCAATCTCCCTTTGAATATGACAAAAGTACTTAATAGTACTCAAAGATCACATGATTAGGCAACTCTGAATTTTTGTACTTTGATACAAAATCTTGGAGCAGTTCACGATGTCTAACTGTGTTACTCCACAACAATAATTTACTGTATTTAAAATAAGAGTTTGTTTGTTATTTTCCACCGTGGTTTTCCTGTTGGTTACCTGAACTCATTTCCTGTTTTATATTATCGTTCACAATAACGTTCGACTGTTGAGACTTTATTAATCACATCCCTTCAAATAGCCTCCCAGTATTTGTTCAAGATGTACAAATGTTTATATGTACCTTAATGTGAATGAACCCTGCTGTATTGTATATTCCACTTCATCATTTCATCAGATTAGAAAATGCTACTTCTACTCCACCTGAATCGATCAAACCTCGTCTCTGTGATTAAATGACAGATATTGTAAAAACTTTATAAGAAACACAGGGAAAATGATTTCTGCCTTATTTTTGTTAATGTCACAAACACGCACTAGTTGGTCGAACACGAAGCTGACGAGCTAAAATCAAATCGGATGATCGGAGGATTAAAAATGATTGCAAAGTTGTACCTTTTTTACACAAGTTTTGCTCACATGATGAGTATTTCTGTATATTTATGAAGGTGAGTTATGATATGCAACAATGTTTACAATTCACTTCATTGATGTGAAGGCAACACTGTGAATATTTCATCGACTTCTGATTCTGTATTTGAATTGCTGTGAAGTCTGTAATGAATTTTGTGCCCATTAGCCTACTTTTTTTTGCTCTTTGTTTTTTACTGAAAAATGACAAAAGCTGTTTTTATTACGTCACCTGACAAACAGATTTTAAGAATACATTTGTAGCTAAGATTCAAGAGAGTTGTACTATATTTACTAATATAACCAAGATGAAAGTCCTCATATGGAGTGAGTATGCATTTCTGATGATGGTTTTGGATGTTTTGTACAAACTGGAAATTTTTATAACTTGCCACCTGGTTGTTTTTGTCATTTTTATATGTTTGTAATGAATAAAATGTTTTATTCTGAATGCACCAGACAGAGAATGTGTCAATATTTTTTATGTTTTGAGGAAAATCATGTGACAATGAATACAGTTTCTCTTTAACTTAATGAAGTCAGCTGGTTAACTTAATTACCAGAGCATTAACAAGTAGGCTTAATAAAGGGTTCTTCCACAAAAACAAAAAGTTGGGGTATGCATCTGCTCTCATGGAGGTCCATGACTACCTCCAGGTTTTACTCTTCTTTTCCTTACCCTACTCCCAAATGGTGATTCTCTCCCTGACATATTTTGTTCTGCTGCACCCTCAGGTGGTGGATAACATCCTGATAGATAACCCAGGACAGCTTCTCCAAACAGGGGGCATAACTGTTAAATAAGACTTGGGCTGAATGTCCACTTTGCTCCATGATCTCATATTTTGTGTATGTTCATAGATATAAAAACAACCTTTGGTCTTATCATCAATACAATAGCCAACCTTAGACAGAGTGGAGAAGCATTATACCAGTAAGTGGTCATTTTCAGACCCCAATTTGGCACAACATGCACATACTATCTGAAAATCTGTTTGTAAGCAATGGAGTGAGAAAGGTATTTGTACTCTTCACATATTAAAATAAAAAGATATATTAAGCTAGGTATCTAAGAGCTCGTTTTGACGTCCCAAAGACTTCCTTTTTCTTTTATCTACGTTTATGCTCTACCCTAAAATGTTATGACGGTCCACTAGTGTCTATGAGTTACTTTCTGATAAGTCACCCATTATGAAGAGTTTATAGGAATCATTTAAACAGGTATTGCACACTTATACGTGTTTTTTCAAGTGTAAACTAAATGATATGACTGTACTGTGATGAATGCTGGTGTTAATATTGATTAGAAACTTATAGAAATCAGAATTCCATGAGTTGAAAATGGCTGAAAACGCCACCTACTGTTTTAAATCAGCCCTGCATGTTGCAAGGCCAATGCTGACTTTAGAGTCGACCGGTTGGGACTTATCATGTTAACACCCTCTAATCAGAGGCCAGGGGATGTCACTGATCAACTCCTGCCTCACACATCCACAACCTGGCATTCCAAAACTCATCTCAAATCATTAATGGCTTATAAATGATCTATAAAGAAAAAGTAAATGATATTAAAAATATTTTTAAAAGTCTACAAACACTAAGTCAGCTTAATTTTAAAATGACTAAAAAGGCTTTTGAGGACCATAAATGTCTGTATAAATCTCATGACAATCCATCTAATAGTTGCCAAGATATTTCAGACCAGCAGTGCCACCCATACAGCCAGGCCAGCATGGCTCTATTTCACCCCACCCTTAAATCTCCAGCTGTATTTCAACACCCTGTAAGTCTGGTGACTGGTGAGTCACAGGTCTCACCTGATCCCTCAACAGGTGTGACAAACATTACACAACATTGCCAGTAATTAATCATACTATTACTGTTTATTTCAAGGATTTGGGGAAGAGATTTAACATCTTAATCAGTGATATTGAGAGAATAATAACAGTAGTTTATGTCAACAGTACATACAAGGTGTAGCTCTTCATTCATTCAGCTGAAATGAGACCAAAGAAACATTTATTGTTTTGTACATCCTAAATTTGTAGCTGTAGTGTACTGTTTTGGTGTTTTTCAAGATCCCGAAGCAGTAGTGTGACAGCAACACTGTGACAAAAGATCAAAATCAATTGTCATTTAACTGCTGACCCCATATTTACAAGGTCAGTGTTAGCTTTGATTACATGCAGAGGTGGTGCTTTCTGCTGTGTTACACAGATGTGTCACTGTGAGGACGATGAACTCCTCCCTGCCTGGTATGAGTAAGAAATAATGTCTCCAGTTAAAAACACGGGTTAAGGTAAATGGATAGTGACCCATGAGCCCCTCAGATGTGTAGGCTCTTCTCTCTGTACATGTAGACATATTAACCGAAACCATCAATTACACACGACAAGCCATTTGCTCTTTAACTAAAGCATATATATTGTTTCAAGTAGGAATTCATCACGATACAGAGGTGCACGTAGTACGTCAACACCAACTTCCTCTATTTCTTTCCCAGGCTGGAAATGTCACATCACTTGGTTGACATACGCATGACGTGTTTGACCATGTTCCCGATGCCATCAAAGATGTAGTGATAGTGATAATCTGTTTCCCACAAGAAGGAAGGGGTGCTGACCACTTTGTTCTTCTCATCCACATAGGCTTCGTAAAAGAAAGGGGTTAAGGTCAAAGCAGGAGTTATTTCACAACATAAACAATGACAGGATGAACATGAATCTGTGTAGATTTAGTTAGCTGACACTGATAGCAAAAAGAGAGCTCTGAAAGGATATATATGGCTCGCGGACTTGGTGGCGAGCGCCCATGCTCTTCACAGCCTGCACCATGCTTGTGTGAGGCCAGTTCCCCCAGCGAGTGTTGTCGTCTCGCTCGTAGCCCATGGTCACCTCGATGCTGGGCAGCACGCGGCAGGCCAGCACGGGAGCCATGCTGGCCAGTCTGAAAACAGGCGCACACAGTCAGCTTAGGTTTTTATTAAGTAGAGATTAAGAGACCAGACTGATCAGGGGCTGGGAATAATTGCCTTACCAGTATCCGACAGGAGAGATTCAAAGCCTCGGACCGCAGTTTATAAAACTACTATTACTGACCAAAAGTATGAGGCAAGATTACAGATTGTCTGCTGTTTATCATCACCATTTGCCTATAAATTAAACCATATTTGTGGGCAGACAACATCTCCCTATTTGAACAAAAACATACTCTGAACGGTAAGCTTGAATCACACACGCGCACACACACACACACACACACACACACACACACACACACATACACATACACACACACACTTGTACAGGGCAATTTGTGAGGTTTTAGTGGGATCCTACAGACTTAACTGTGTAGTTTAAATCAGTAGGATCTCAATAATTGTAACTGCCACTTGACATGACTACTGTTTCACTGACACAAGAAGACAACACGGACCTGGAGTTGATGCTAACAGGAACTTCAATAACTTTATGATGTAACAAAGTGTTATTTAAAACCCCCACACACCTACAGTATGGTCCGCCCACTCAGGTGATTTCATTTATTGTACCTGACTGGAGTGGGTGTCGATGATATCTATCTCATCCTTCTGTTGTTTTTATTTGATGACTGACAGTAGAAACAGACATGAAACATGGGGACAGATCGAGGGCAACGACATGCAACAAAGGCTCCAAATTGAACCAGGGATGTGGGAGAACCTTTATCGTCCTTATAAAGCAAAAACATCTGTGTGGGAGTGCTGTGCCTTTAAAGAAATACATGCGTATTTATGCGTATACTATTTATTGAAGATATCCAACAGTACAGTCCATCACAACTTGTAGTCTGCATATAAGTATGGTGCTTTTTTTTTTATCAAAGCAAGCAATTTCTGATGCACTGAGCATTTTTAAGAAATAATGTGATAACGGCGAGCCGTTTTAGTTGTCTGCCAGGCACTGAACATCCCCCCCCACTGGACTAGAGTGATATCTGCCTTTAATCCTGTAAACCAATGTGTCTCATCTCCGGATGCTGCAAAAGGATTTACATCTCAACAAAGCCAAATCTGAAGTTTGACCCTTCCAACTTCCAACATAAATATTCTAAACAAAGCTGGTGTGAGCTGGTTCAAGTGCAAACTTGCTTATTTCAGATGAACCTTGAGAGTGACAGTGAGCCAGCATGCACGATACCAGGACCCTGAAATCAAAGCAGCTAAATGGATGTCTTTCATTTCATTATTTACACCTGTGCTTTTCCTACTTCGACAAGTCAAAATGTCCTCCGGGAAAAAGGCCTATATAGATTTAAATTTAGTCTTTTATACTCTTAAATCAAAGAGGAGTGAAACACTGATGAAATCAGAAGAAACACATGAGGAGAGGAGCTGCAGCTGGAGGGTTTGTACTGCGGAGGAGCTGCAGAGAAGCGTTAAGAGTTTGCACACCAGGGGCTAAATTATTGCTTTGAGAAACATTGTCTGATTCTAAATTTATACACTGCTTGTTTTGTTGACAGAACAGAACAATGGAGGCTGTGTTTATCTGTGAATCACAGTGATACTGACTCCTACATTACACAACAATGCCCTTTCTTATCACTTGTGGGGTAAAAAAAATAATTGGCATTGTTCTCAATCATGTTTTCACTGTACAGTATATTGATTTCTTGGTAAAGTTATCTTTAATGGCTCAAACTCTCTACAATCATTAATGGCAATAGGAAAGGATTATACTGGTATTATCCTTTAAATGACAGTTGGTCAAAACTGAACATACCTTTTAACCCTATGTTATCATGGTGACAGCTGTTTCATCCACTTCCTCCTCCTCTGCTGCCAACCCCACTTCCTGTAATCTTGCATCTTCTGTTTTCTCCGCACATGGCCACCAGGTGTCACCTCACCTGACCTCACCTGACCTCACCTGTCTGCACAGCTGCCCCCTCATCACCTCATCACTCCATGTGCGCCAATGTAGTGGCCAAAGGATCAGTCACTCTCTATCACATCACATCACAGTCTACTGTATGATGCCTCAGTGTCGTAGCCTTCATGCTGTCCTGCTCGCTTTAACCCTTTTAGGATTTGACTGCCTTCATGATGCCTAATGTGAGCTCTCCTCTGTTTTTATCACACCTGCTCTAACTACTCTGCAAAGACTTTCAGCAGGTGGCCTCTTAAACGGTGCATTAACTTGCACTTCATTTCTTTCCTGGCTTTATTACAGGTTCAGATTTTTGCATATTTTTGTAAAAATTTTATTTTGCACATTTTGCGAATGTTTTAATAAATGTATCTTCACAGAAATATGCCATGACTATTGCCATAATAACTTTTAGTGGTAGTATATGTGGTAAAAGTAAAATTAATTTTCTAGGAAACACTGTACTTACTTTGTGAAAGCAAATACAATTGACAATAGATGATACTACTAGCCTACTAGCAGGTCTTGTAATGTCACTATTAATAATAATAATAAAAATACTACTAATAATAATAATAATAACAAATGTTATCAGTAATAGGATATATTTATCCAAACTTAATAACTGCAACAAAGCAAAATTTAAGCAATTTTTTATATTTATTTATTTATTTATCTACATCTAGAAACAGCTCAGTAGTCATTGTCTGACTTTTTCCTTTCTACAATTGCTCCAATGCCCCAATTCCATTACAGGGATTGTTTAAATCTTGCGTGTTTATCTATTTTGATGTAATCTGATTTAAAGTGCCGTACGAACCAATGACCGTCTGCAATTTTACCTCATGTTTGGATTTAAAATATGAATTTTAAGTTTAAAAAAAACAAAAAAACACCCAAAGCCACAATGTCACACACTACTGTCTTAATACATAAACCTATTGATTGTACATAAGTAGAGTTACACAGTATTGTGCCTTCAGTACTGACAGATTGAATAGTGACCAAATGATACATACCCAATAGGCTTGCGAGAGCGGTGGAACTCTTTAAGCACCCTTTCCACATCGTTGTGCAGCTTGCAGTCTTTGCCATCCTTCACAAAAGAGGATCTAAAGAGTTGAGTTATACAGTATATTAGTTCTCCATCTTCACCATGCCAGCTTTGTATATCATTTTACACTACTCAGTCTCAAAGTGATTACTTCATATTTCATTATTCCTCACAGATTCTTTGTGACGCCGTGGCCTCCTGGAAAGATGACAGCATCAAAGCTGTTGACGTCCAGCTTGGACAGGTCTTGCATTTGCATATTTCCTTGACCGTGACTGAAGCGAGCTGACTCCATCATCATGTTCCTATGTGATGGCCAGAAATAATCATAAATACTGCCTCATGAAATTAATCAAGCCAGGTGTGTAAACAATACAACTTGAAACAACAAGCCACTAAGACCTGTCTATGATCCATCTGAGAGTGAATCATTGTGTTTCCTAACAAGCCTACCGGTTCTCCCCAGAGCCGGGCTGCTTCTTCATGTGGTCCATCACATGCATCTGCTGCTGATTTGGAGCAAACATCTGGAAGCGAGCACCGTTACGGCTCAGGTGGTACATGGTGCTGAAGACAAGAGTTGTAAGTTACTATCTCTGCTTAGTGATGTGTTCATGCGATGATGTGATATTTCGGATACTCACTATACTCCCTCATGGACATCAGTCCCATCCCACCAGCCACATCCTGAGAAAACCTGGATCACATTGTGATTCACAAACCAAAATGTGATTCACAAATCACAATAATGCCCTTCACAAATCACAATAATGCCCACACTCAATGCCATATTGTCCCATATTGATATGTTTCACTTACCACTGCAATATTGGTATTTCCCCAGTTGCCATAGTCACCCTGGTGAACAAAGCAGGCAGGCTGGCGAGAGAGAACGGCCAGTGTCTGTTTTGACAGCAAAGTCCTGGATGCCAGCATGATTAAGCTTCAATCTCACTGTTTCAGGAGGAAAATGTAACTTTAAAGTTCTGTAGCGAAGAGCCTGTAGAGACTTTGAGTGGTAGAAATATCGATCTTGCTGTGCCTGTATATATACCATCAGAGTGTGGCCAAGTGACGTTGCCACGTAAGCTCTATTTCCTGAGAATAGCCGTCGCTCCATTGCCTTGAATGGCCTATTCCCCCGCTGAACACCCTTCCCTATTAATACCTTGTTTATTCACCTGATTAACTTAAGTCATTTGGTTACCGAGTGATACTTGAGCTCTGTAGGGTATGCTAAACATGTTGTCCTTTAACCCATGAAATATCTTGACCCATTTACAATGTAACTCTTAGCATGGTATTTAGATGGAGAAACCTGCAGAAATAATGCTAAATGTTGTTTTTTTATATAGTTTTATATGTCAGGGCACTGTTTTACACAACACTCTGCATCCATGTGCAGTTTTTGGAAATGCTTCTTATTGTATTTGTACAAAAGGTAGCAGTGGATGCAACACCTCCATACAGTACAAGACATACTCTATGCCCTTTAAAGTCTTATTAGGTTGTAAGGCTCTTACTCGCTGTAATGCCATGTGGCGTCTACAACGTCTAGACTGTAAACCCCAAAATACCCTGGTCAGACGGAAACGTCAAAGTCAATATACTGTCAAATCAAAACTACAGCTCCTATCTAAAGGCTGCATTTGGAGAGGAAACCCAAGATTCAGTACAGATGACAGGCACGAGGCAAAATATGGCATTAATTTTTATTATGACCACTTTTTATGTAGAAACAATCAATATTTACATACTGGTGATGAAAGTATATTATGACAATTTGAGGAACAAAATGCAGAAATGGAGTAAAACAGAACAATATACACCCAACTAGAGTCACCACATCAATCACAATTTTAAGCCTCAGCTGGCACCTTAATGTGAGATGTTCTCAAACAATTCTGCCTGAAGGTTTAAAATTTGCACACGAACGAAACTCATGCATTTAAAAAAAACACATACTGAAACGGTCACGTATGGAAATCACAAAGCACAAATAGTTTTTGTTTTTAAAAATCAAATACAAGAAACGTGTCGTGACAAACTTATGCGGTGAGGTTCCTGTTACTAAATGTCTCTTATGTGAAACATAGACAGACATTGTTTCTCAATTTCTCCGTGGCTGATAGTTCTCGACACCCAACACATGCCATAATCCTTTTAAAAACACCACAGAGATGGGTCTCACATTTTTTTTTTGACAATTTTTAAGTACTATTTCAAATAAAGATGTGATTAATTAATAAGACTAAACCTGTGACGGGTGTCTACAAAGCAAAAGAAAGGAAAATAAGATGCAGCACAGACAACTAAATAATAAATAATCAGGTCCATTTGATACTTTATATGAAAAATGTCTTAAACAATCTTCTCAGTGTATTTCTGCATTTTTGATGCATCAGTAAAATAACATCATACACACCGCAAGCATATCAAAAACTAAATCAAAATGATGCTTAACAAAGCTTCATCCTTGATCCAACCGAAATCAATACAGCCGCTGACAATCTGCCGACAGCCCAGCCTCAATAATTGGCACTGATCAGGCTGCGGCTATTTCATCAATTACTTATGATGAACCATGTTGAGCATTCCTCGCAGTTTAGTTTGCTTTACATGTAAGAACCAAATCCTAAAAGCCATTTACATGCAAATCCCTAACCACTTCAGTGGTGAAAGTAAGAATCATCTCCTAAATGTCTGCCACCACAAAAGAAAGCTTTTCATGCACCCAAGCACTGTCAGTCAAGGAGTTTGTGCACTAACTGTGCACGCCGTGTTCATTATGGAGATAGTATTTGCGAAGATATCCATTTGATAAAGAGTGGGGTTTGCTCATCAAGCCAATAGCCGTGCTGAGAGAGAGAGAGAGAAGCAAGTGTTAACAAGGCCAGTCTTGCGGCATTAGGGCGTGTAGGCAGGCGGCGGCTGAAACTGATTGGCAATGTCATAATCGGCAGGAAAAGTTTCACTGCTGTCCTCCATCTCTGAGAGCAGCACTAAAGCCTGCTCCTCCTCCTCGGTGGGGTAGTGGCGCAGCAGGTTCGCGGCTGTGGCGAGGATCGAGGCTCCGCCTGCCCCTGCCACCAGGTAGAAGCTGATGGCAAAAGTGACGTATATGAGGGAGCCGTGGTACTTTTTGTGTTGCTGCTGTAGTGACAAGATGAGCTCCGAGGCCCAGTAGCAGAAGCCTATGACTGTGGCACACTGCAACACTGATGAGAGAGAAAGAAAAACAAATTAAGTAGACAAAAATGACATACTGCCTTTTCTAAAAAGAAAAGAAAAAAGAAAGGTTTATTGTTTATTTTGCACAATTTAAGACTATACAACATAACTAAAAAAAATAAATGAATAATATAAAGTGCAGGAAGAGGCAAAAAACCCACTGGGCTTTTCTGAAGCCTCCACCTAGAGACAAGATTAATATAAAGAAATAATATGACTACATAATAGTGATAAACAATGACCAAGGTGCTGAAAAGAACTCCAGTATGACAAATACCTGTGAGAATATGTGCAAATGCATATCTGCGTGTGATCTTTAGTGCAGGGTGCTTTGGTCCAAACACATCCAAGAGGAAAGCAATCAGACTGCACAGGATGCCCAGGAAACAGAAGGCAGCGATTACCCTCATCAGCAAGATGGTCTGCGGGTTCACACAGTAATCTGGAGGACACAGACAGAGACAATCACAAAGCAATTACAGGTGGTGAGCTACCAGATTCATCTCTGCTGTTTGTTTGTTTGTTTATTTATTAAGATCCCCATTAGCTTTCGCATAGCAGCAGCTATTCTTCCTGGGGTCCACATAGTTTACATGGTGACAATACAAAAAATACACTTTCACACTGCTCATCATACACTAACATAACACATTGTAATATACGTAAAAAAAACACACAAAGAAAATAGAAAGGCTCCGACTGAATCTATCATGATCTAACAGATAAATATCATCATTTAACATGGAATGCCCATAATAAACTTACACATCCAAGAATACTTATTAATACTAAAGTTTCTTCTTAAGTAGTGCTCTTTTAGTGGTTTTTTTTAAAACCATATATAGTATTTTGTTGTGTAATATGATTTGGGAGTGAATTCCATTCTTGCATTGCTCTGTATATTGCTGTACTTTGACCTGATTTGGTTTTGGATCTTGGTAAAGTCAAACAACCTGCAGCAGCATGCCTTGTGGAATAATTGTGTGTAACTGTACTAAAGGATAGTTTTTTCATAAATGTTTCATGTTTATTAACCTTATATTATTCCATGATTTATCCCTATCTGATTTATGGTAATATTGTTTGGGCAAATACATACCCCACCAATCTTCATAAACTGTATTTGTTGCAAAAACTATTTGTACGACTGGCAACTTTGTCAAACTCTAAGGAGGCTTCTGCTCCATTGTACAGGAAACTGATCATTCTTTCAGTTTATGACATAAATATTCATCAGATATGTGTGTTTATATATAAATATATGTTCTTGCCTTCTTCTTTACCATCATCGTTTAGCAACTTCTTTAAATCTAATTCTAAAATTCATTCACATAATACTAGACAGGTTAATCATCTTCACCTGGACATGGCCAGTACTCCCTCAGATATCGTGGTGTACAAATATGGAACACCAAAATACATGTTATCAAGAGCTTGTTATCCTTAGAGCATTTTAAAAGGAAATTAACATCACATTTAATTAATGATGTCTAATTATCTTTTGATATGTTTAGATATATTTTCTTTTCTTCTGTACTGTTTTTTGTATGTAATTCATTGTTTTTATGGGATTGTTTTCCACTGTTTGGTTAGGTTTTTCTGCACATTTTGTGTACTTCTTGTTGTTGTTTAACTTTTGTTGTATTTGTAAAATGATGATAGTTTAGATCTTTCTTCATTTTTTGTTATTGTTTTTTTCTCTCCTGGGAAAGGCTCGAAGTCCTTTGTATAAGCCTGTGGCTTCTTGACCTCTCCTGACACATTTCTTGTTTGTTTTTCATTGACTGGATTTTGTGCAGTTTTATATATGTGCAAATAAATAAATAAATAAAAAATAGATGGAGTCTTTGTTGTTATAACATTCTTGATGAAAAGTGCAACTTTGTTTACATTTTATTTATTACATCTACCCTACATATTTTACAAGTGCAATTACCTCTGTTTACATTACATCTATTTTTATATTTTATACTTCTAGTGTAACACTTCCGTTTATATTTATTTATTACATCTACTTTACCTGTTTTATATTGCTTTACAACTGTGTGTGTTTTACCTGTTATATGTTTTATCTGCCTCGTTTAGTCTTGTCAAGTATTTGTTTTAAAGCAATGACCAGAAGTGGCAACTGTGAATCTCGTTGTATTTAATACAATGACAATAAAGCTTTCTATTCTAAAACCATCAAATGTTTCCTCTAACATGTTTAAGGATATATATTATGTTTGTATTGTTATTTTATATGTATTTCATTGTTTTTATTGGATTGTTTTCCACTGTTTGGTTAGGTTTTTCTGCACATTTTGTGTACTTCTTGTTGTTGTTTAACTTTTGTTGTATTTTTAAAATGATGTTAGTTTAGAACTTTCTTCCTTTTTTGTTATTGTTTTTTTTCTCCTGGGGTTGGGGGGAGGTCCTTTGTATAAGCCTGTGGCTTTTTTACCTCTCCTGACACATTTCTTGTTTTTTTTTTCATTGCCCGGATTTTGTGCAGTTTTATATATGTGCAAATATATATATATATGTGCAAATAAATAAATTTAAAAAAATAGATGGAGTCTTTGTTGTTATAACATTCTTAATGAAAACCATCAAATGTTTCCTCTAACATTTTTAAGGATATATATTATGTTTGTATTGTTATTTTGTATGTATTTCATTGTTTTTATTGGATTGTTTTCCACTGTTTGGTTAGGTTTATCTGCACATTTTGTGTACTTCTTGTTGTTGTTTAACTTTTGTTTTATTTTTAAAATTATGTTAGTTTAGATCTTTCTTCCTTTTTTGTTATTGTTTTTTTTCAGGTCCTTTGTATAAGCCTGTGGCTTCTTGACCTCTCCTGACACATTTCTTGTTTGTTTTTTTCATTGACTGGATTTTGTGCAGTTTTATATATGTGCAAATATATATGTGCAAATAAATAAATAAATAAATAGAAAATAGATGGAGTCTTTGTTGTTATAACATTCTTAATGTAAACCATCTCTAACATTTTTAAGGATATATATTATGTTGTGTATTGTAGGGTTTAAATGCACACTGTGCTGCTGTTTCCTCACCATCCAGTAGCTTGGGGTCGATGTAGCCCAGCACATCCGCCACCCCGAGCTCTTGTCTCGGACAGGTTCCTCCGTGGACCCGGAGCCAGGCCGGTTCCGCCAGAGCCGTGCACAGCGCCGTGATGGACAGAGCTCCGGGCAGAGCCGACACCAGACTCCGCTCCGGCTGCTTCGGCAGAGAGGTCCCTCCTCTCCTCCTCCGGCCTCCAGGTACAGCTGAACCCGGCGGGGCGTACATGCTCATCCAATCTCTCTACCGACTTGTTGTAGTGTCTGTTAGCCGGGTACAGATAGCGTTACCTGGGCGACGAACAGGTGACAGCAGCCTGAAGCTTTGTTCACTGTGGTGTCTATCTAATGAGGCCTGTTAGCTCCGCTGTTAGCTCTACTGCTAACTAATGTCACCAAACTGTCATACACAAATAAACTTAATAGAAACAAAGAAGATGAATTGATAACCTGTTAACTAATCTAGCGAACTACTCTGATAAGAAATGACTGGTATCAACTCGATAGAGAAAACAAAGAGAAAACAAAACAAAAGGCAGCTTAACGCTGGCTTCCTGTAAGATATTCACTTCCTTGTTCACACCGTTCTTCTTCGTGGCTTCAATAGGCTGCAGTCTCAATGCGAGTGCGATCAGTGCTGCCACCTACTGGTGACGGCTGCTGGTAACAACCGCAGTAAACATGCTATTCCACTTTATTCTACATGATTTGTTTTGAGATTGTAAGGTTTAGAAGTTAATTCATATATTTGAGTTAAGTTACTAAAAATATATTTACAATGTTTACACAGTTAATTATTTACATGTTTATGTTAACAGGATTATTATTTACATATTTACATGTTCACATATTTACGGCAGCATCTTTGAAATAGTTATAATGATATCTTGAATCTGCCTGTAAGTATCTTCCTGACATTTACCTTAGTCCAGGTCCTTCTGGCCTCTGATTGGTTAGTTCTACGACAGGTGAGTTAGGAACAAGTGTTGTTGTTGTTGTGAAACTGATGAAGTGGGAAGAACAGTAAAGTGGCTGTTTAAAAAGTTATCCGTCTCCATCCTGCATGTTTATTCTCCTAAAGAGTGATCCTCAACCACACAACGAACTCTCACGTTACACAATTATAATTTTTTTTTATAAGCCACACACTTAAAGGTGGAGGTAACAAGTGATTTTTGATTGGATAGCATCACCATGTGGCCATTTATAAAGCCCTTTATATTTTGGCTGTTAACTCCTGAAATATGAGGTCTTTTTTTAATGAGATGCAGGTTGTGGATGTGTGAGGCAGGAGTTGATCAGTGACATCCCCTGGCCTCTGATTAGAGGGTGTTAACATGACATAGATAAGTCCCAACCAGTCGACTCTATAGTCAGCATTGGCCTTGCAACAATCAGGGCTGCTTTAATGATCCCATATTATAAAAAAAGTGAGATTTTCACAAGTGGCGATCACTGCTGCCGCCTACTGGTGACACAGCTAAACAACCGCAGTAAATATGCTATTCCACCTTATTCTACATGATTTGTATTGCGATTATACTTTTTTTTTTATAAGCCACACACTTAAATGTGGATGGAACAAGTGTTTTTTGATGGGATAGCACGACTATGTGGGCATTTATAAAGCCCTTTATATATTTTGGCTGTTAACTCCTGAAATATAAGATTTGCAGTGTAAAGCACCAAAGGGGATAGTGCAAAAAACAAGATGCATCAGCTAACACAGTAAAAAAAGAGCTAAACAAAGTGTAACAAAATATGAACCATTTAAATAGAAGGAAGTATAAAAATAGGAGCAGTATATACAGTATTGACAATAAACAGTATATTAACAAAATTGCACAAGTGGAAAATGATATTGCACACTGAGAATGAATGAATGAAACTAGTAAAGATCTGCTGGCAAGCTGAAATAAAAAAAGATTTTTAAAAGAAATAGAAAAGTGTGATGAGAAAAACAGCATTCGAAGTTGCACAAATTCATTAGGATCTCAAATATATATTATTTGTGATCTTTTTTTGTATTGACACCATTCATTCAATACAGGCATATTACTGATACTGAGTAACTATCTGATAGTGTAAAAAGTCCCTCTGGCAGAAAGAGGAGGTTTTGTGAATGGCTTTACCCAGGTCAAAAGGTAGTATACTGTACTTTTTGTGCTTAAATGAAAGTATATTTAACATCTCAGAATTGATTAGTACTTGAGTAAATGGACTTAGTTACATTCCACCACTGGTGACAGTTATGAAGCTGTGACACACAGTAGACTGTTCAGATATAATCTGTGTGTCAGATTATTTGATTTGAGACAGAAACCCCCCCCCAAAAAAAACAAAAAAATGCTCTGAACCCTGAATATCACCTGGAGTCTACCTGCCAGTGGAGCATATCCTCCGTGCACACGCACGTCCATGCCTGGCAGCTAGACTCTGAAACAAGGCTGAGGCCTGGCGCCTACGTGCCAGTGGAGCAGCATGCGTGTGCATGCTGCTCCACTACCACCCTGCTCTCAGGACACTTCGTGCACCGCAGCACGCCCATGCCTGGCAGTTCCGCCACGGATCCTCTGTTCAACCTCGGGTTGCGATCAGACGATTTAGCCCGTGGCGAGGTAGAGCCTCCTCTGCCGAGACTCACAGCCTTGTCTCTGGCGTCTGACAGAGATGTTCAGAGCTCTCCAGATCTCCACAATGGGAGACCTGGAGCTTAGAGGAATGAGAGAAACGGGTCCTATAAGTAAACTCGGTTTTGGGTGGCCAGGACGTCACATATGACGTTTTGGTCACACATGACGTCACATATGACGTCACACATGACGCGGAACATAAGCCCCGCCTAATAACTTGTAGTACTGCTAACCTCCTCTGTGACGTCGTACATGACATCACGGAAGATAAGATATTTTTATTTTTTTTATTTTAAAATTACAGTATACATAGTAACAGCAGAAAACATTAAACACATTTACATACAAAAGAAGCATAGCGAAAACATAAACAAAGAGCTGTGTCAAACATAAAAGGACAACAGAAATGAAACAAAACAAACATTCAACACATAAAAAAAACACACACAATAAAAATAAATAAGTAGATAATAATAAAAAAAAAGACTATGCGAGAGTATGACAATAATTTCACGTAAAAACTTTAAAGATATTGCATACATTTATTGTTTTCATTGCTTTTTTGTTATGTGAGGAAGAAATTGTGGACAGATATAATTCCATTTCTTTCATAAATACAAAGAAATTAGGCTTTGTTTTTGTAAATTTACACTTTTTAAATTAAATTAAAATTAAATTAATAAGAAAAAATGCATTACTATCTTTGTCACTGTAATCATAGCAGCCAAATATAATATTTCTATAGTACAGTGCAAAATCTGAGAAAATGTTAACAAGTATAAAATTATTGACATCTTTCCACAATTCACATGTAAATTTACAGGACCAGAATAAATGAG